>VZSE01015368.1:746033-864661 GCA_013398275.1 Promerops cafer | reverse complement strand
AAAATAAAATAAAATAAAATAAAATAAAATAAAATAAAATAAAATAAAATAAAATAAAATAAAATAAAATAAAATAAAATAATGGGAAAAGCCTGATTTAAAAAGAAAGGCTAGAATTGCATTGGATTTGGCAAAGGGGAAAAAAATCCATTTGATTTTTTTAATTTCATTGGCTATATTTTATTTAGAACTCCAAAACTAGAACATACTTTAATACATCTTTATATTATCCTACTAAACATAGAAATTTTAGAATGTTTTAAGCATCTTAAAATTGTGAAAGAAATTAAAATGAAACATTTTGTAAAGTCTTAGCAACAACAGTAACCACACGTGTAATCCTTGCAAAAATTCTTTAACAAAGGTATTGCAAGTGCATTTATTTATGAAGTGTAAACAAGCAACCAACATGATTGTTATCATTTGGAATTGAGTTGCATAATGTGTGCACTACTAGTGAACCCAGAGATTCTGAATGCAATTTCAATAGCAGACAAAATTAACCTTTCATATGAGTGCCTACATTTCCCCTAGACATCTTTCCTGTCATATTTCACAAGCAATTTGGGCAATGCTTAGTGGTTTAGCCTGTCTGAATTATGCATACTCCTACACATTCCATAATGTAACTAAAGAATGTTTTCAATTTTCTGGCATGATGCAAATTTATTATAAATAATTGTAAAACCCAACCAACCATACAGAAATAAAACACACTTTCTGAAGTTAATCCCACACATTCTTTCTTCCACTGTCTCAATACATCAAACAGTAATTATCCTGTGTTTAACATAATAGGACAGAGAATATTTAGCCTGAGAGTACTCAAACTGGTTAAATATAGATAAATATCTATGATAAGATAAAAAATGTCAGTTTTCTTCTTTAAAGGTCACTGCATAATAACTATTTTGATGTCATTAGCAAAAAAGCTACACACCGGAGACAAGTCCATATGGATTATGACTGAAACAGCATTATCCATGTCCTATTGTGTGTTAAAATTAAAATGCAGATTGCTGCTGTTTTGGGGGGAGGGGGTTGTCTGTTTCTTTGCAAGAAAAGAGAAGGAGAAAAGGGAAAAAAAAGGGATAAAAAGGAGAAGAGACTTATCATGTAACACTAATGTTATTAATCCTGATCTGAGAGACTTATTTGGTTCCTATTTCTGTACCTTAATGACTTCCAGTCCCTGCATCATCCCACTCTAATATAAAGAAGCACACTAAGCCCCTGACAAACCATGTGGAAAAACCCAATCCATTTTCCATAAATACTAAGATAGCTTGTTAATCGCTGGAGTCCTCAGCCTTATGTTAGTAAGTACTTCCAACTTCAGCCTACTTTTTCCTGAAAATGTCACTGACATTAAAATAAATATTCTCAAATCATGTTTATAAGCCTTACATAGTCTGTGAGCTTTTGAGAGAGATTCAATAGCAGAGTGCTAATGAAAAATTTACATGGAATTTTCATTCTGCAAGCCTTCCTACCAGAAACTTCACTCCATACATTTACTGTTAAAGCACAAAGTCTCCCATCAAATTATCCTACTTCTTAGACTGAAGCAATTAAAATTGCTCAAATTTGAAAAATTAGAACAGTCACTTTCATGAAGAGTATGAACATATTTTTTAATATAATGGATGCAGTTGTTAAATAATAATCAGTCCATTAACATCTGTGTTGGGTCTGGCTGGGATGGAGATAATTTTCCCCATATCAACCTCACAGCTGTGCTTTGTACTGGTAGCTAGAAAGGTTTTCATTTTATTTTCTCCCTGCCCTGTCCTGCTGAGGAGGGGAATGATAAAGCAGCTTGGTGGGCACCTGGTGGCCAGTCAGGGTCAACCCACCTCAACATTTCATGAATACAAACAGAACCTGGTCTAGTTGTAAATTAATTTTAATTGTAGCATTTGCAATGCTAATAGGGGTTATGCTACTATGGATCAATATGCACATCAATATGTGCACTCTTGAAAGAGTTTTAAAAAATGACACGGAAAATGTTCTTTTTCTTTTTTTTACTCATGCATAAATAAATACATCACGTGGAAATTGAGTGAGAAATTATTTATACCCCGCAGGTTACTCTTTCTTATACAGTTCATACTGTCTGCATATTGTCTGCAGGATAACTTTCTTGCTTTCTTGTCCCAGTATGAGCTTTCTCCCATTAGTGAGATCCTTAATAAAAAGATGTCAATGAGGAAGGCAGGAGGAAGGAAACAACCAGCCTGTCTGTCAGGGGATTTAGCCTATTTGACAAGCATTTGGTCAGACTTTACAGAGGCCAATGGAAAATTTGTTAAATCCTAACTCTTCCCACCAGTAAATAAATCTAAGAACATTTGGTGAAGATACACAATAATATGAAATACTTAATGCATAAAACACTTTAGGTGGGAAAGAGGCAATGAGATCATCCTTGGCTCTTCTGTCCAGCAAATTAACCAGAATCATCCTTGGAAGTACTTGGAAGTCCTTCTTTTCTATGAAGAGTAGAGTCCATGATAAGTTGGACCAGACATAAAAGACTCAACATTGCCTAATGAATGACCTTCAGAATACACAGTACTCTTCACTAGCACTGAAAATACTGAAAAGTGGCATTCTAAGCACAATCAGCTTTTTTTTAATATAAATATGAACATTAAAACCCATACTTTTCTCTGCAAGAGGACAATGGGACAGATGTGAACCCCTTAACCAAACTAGCAGTAATTTGATACAAGCTTCAGAGGAGATAAAGACCTGAGCAGTAGCTGGGCCAAGAACTCCTCCAGGAAACCCACAAAGCTACAGTGGCACTGAGCATCGGTGCATATGAACTTGGAACATCAATCATGTGACTAACACATAAATATCAGGTGGTTTTTCCAAGACTCAAGGCACTAAGAAAGCTGTGGGTTCAGGGTGCCTCATACATACCTCTAGTTGCATACAATACCATACTATTCTATGCAACTTCCCTAGGACTGAACCACTTTTTCTCCATAAATTTGACAGCCTAAATGAGCCGCCTTTGTGCTTTCCCTGCTAGGCAATATGGCTGCATGGTGGCAATCTCCCCTTGAGCTAGGACTCCCCTCAAGGTTGCTCCCCAAGGCAGAGAGACCTTTTACCAATGATCAAGACTTATATGAGTCTGGTTTGAGTTCTCCCTGAATTAAAACTGGACTGCATGCCAGATGGCTCTCCCCTTGAGCAGGAATGACTCTCAAGGTCTGAGATTCCCTACCTGAGACTAAGAGAACCTTTCTTAACTAAGGTGGAGAGATCTCTTAACTGCAAAAGATCCTTGGTAAATGACTGATAGCATGATGATTTAATACTAAAGAAATTGATACTCAATTTTTTATGAATTTTATATACATAATTCCATTAGACATAAGCCATTGTCCAAATCTGAGATTAAGACTGGAACTAGCCTCACATAGACTTCATCAGAAGTTGTCATGGTTTAACCCCAGTCAACAGCCAAACACTATGCTGCCACTTGCTCACATCCCTGCCGATGGGATCAGGGAGAGAATCAGAAGCATAAAAGCCAGAAAGCGGAAGTAAAAGCCATGCACTCAAGAAAAGCAAAACAAGGAATCAGTTCACTGCTTCCCATGGGCAGACAGGTGTTCAGCCATCTCCAAGAGAGCAGGGCCCCAGCATGTGTAGTGGTACTTGGGAAGACAAATGCCATCATTTCAAGTGTCCCTCCCCTTTTTTCTCCTTCCCCCTACTTTATCTACTGACCATGATATCATATGGTCTAGAAGATCCCTTTGGTCAGTTTAGGTTACCTGTTCTGGCTGTGTCTCCTCCCAGCCTCCCATGCGCCCCCTGCCACCAGTGTGGCAGTATGAAAAGCAGGATAGGCCTTGGCTCTGTGTAAGCCCTGCTCAGCAATAACAAAAACATCTCTGTATTATCAGCCCTGCATTCAGCACAAGTCCAAAACACAGCCCCACACCTGCCACTGTAAATTCCAGCCAAAACCAGCACAGAAGTTTAGAAAGCAAGGAGTCCACTCTGAATCTCATGACTCAGAGGGAGGGTCTCCTTTACCCTTTTATGTCTCCAGTGTCTGTGTAAATCATTGCAGCTGGATTGAAACTTGTTTTTCTTTTGTATGTTTCTTCCATGTAGTAAGTAGTAGAGTGAGCCTTTGTCATCAAACTTTGTTAAGTCACACCCCTACAATACCATACCCAAACCACTTTTCCTAATACCTTTAACAGTGATTCTTTGCATGATATAAACCACAAATTAGACAGGACAGGATCCTAAATCAGGATCCATGACAAATTAGTTTGACAGCAAACAATAGTCTTTTTTGCATGTCTATTCCACTCCACAAATCTCTGGGGACAAAAGCCTGACAGGCCTGTTTACATGAACAAAACAGCAATTCCTCCCTGTGCTGCATGTCTGGTGTGTAACAAGGTCTCAGAAAAATTATAACATTCAACCTGTATTTCACTTCCACCCAAGTCACTGATATAAATCTATATTTGCAGGTTTGAGTATGTAATGTACAATGTGGCAAGAGCTCTGAAACTGAAGTCACTAACATAAAATTCAAGTTTGTCCTATATTTATATTTGCATAACTGGTTGCCAGGACTGTTACCTGTATGCACACTCATGCACTTGAGTCAGAAATTCCCCAGTGGCGCAGGAACCCACTGCTAAGTGAGACATCCAACTGAATTGAAATATCACATTAACCTAGCTAAGGTGACTGACTGGGCTCCTGGCCTCCTTCACAGCAGTGTATACAAGCAATTAGCAGAGGAGTCTCTAGGTGGGGATTCCACACGCTTCCCAAAGCCCCTCCTGATACATATAGACCAATTTGAACATTCCAGTGTGTACATTAACATACTGCATGGGGCATCTGGCTATTCCAGATGCTTCCCAGGCAGGCCCTGCTGCAAAATCAGTCAAGCTGTACATAGTTATCTTTAAACAGTCAAGAGAAATTATTCCTGCAGATACAAAAACAGTCACATAAGACAGTCTTTTGTGCACAGTTAGAGATATTTTGTATGAAGTTTCAGATAATTAATAACAATGATTTGTGTATATAATGAGGTGGTTGCATAGGATCATGGGCCAGCCAAATTATAGGAATTCAGCAGAATAGTTTCCAATGCAGTTGAAGAAACCCTATCAAAGACCCCTGCAATGGAGACTCCTTAAGTCATCCAGCAATAAATGCCACTGTTTGAGAGAGATAATTGCCATGCTAAATTCCCAAATGGTTATTTGGTTTTTTTTTTAAATAATCACTCTTTTTTTGCGCACCTCTGTAACAATGACTGGGTACTCAGGTGTACATGACAAAACTTAAATTTTTCTTGTAACTGAAAGAAAAATCCATGCTTTTTCAGCCTGATCTAAATTCTTCCTTTTCAAAATATCTCACTAAGTACATCCTCCCACAGAGTTTCAGCAAGTACGAAAGTGGTGGAGGAGCCTAGCATCTAGCAGTAGCACTGCTATCAGAATACAATGTTCACAGCACTGGTACGAAGTAAGCTCTGTAGGCTGTAATTATTGAAGTGCCAGGCTGCCTGTTTTACAGAAGTAAACACAGTTTATAAGTCATGCAAAGTAAAGTTCCATTTGAAAGAACAAATAACTGATTTGCAAGTCCAAGAAACTATTGGTCAAAAGTATCTTTGATTTTTCACTACTAGACTAGCACCTTATACTGCCAATTGTTGGCTTTTCAGTTCACTTGAATGAATAAAAGACCAGTCAAATGAGCAAGGACTGAGAAGGTTGGTGCCAACCTGAGAATCAGTTACTGCACATTGTCAAACCTCAAGTCAGATCTACAAATTGTATCCAGTAGAGTGATAATGAAAAGTCCCTCAGAGCGTAGTCGAGGCAGGACAGGCAGATCATTTTTTTTCAGCTAAAAAGAACATCTTTTTCTGAGTTGCACTGACTGTTGTGTCTGGTTCTTGCACTTGTAATGAGATGGATTACCACAGCTAGTTTGGCAAAGAAATTGTTTCTTGCATCTTATTAGAAGAGTTAGGTGGATGGGATGGAGAAAAATAATGGGAACTCAACTCCTTTTTCTAACTACAAGGATTACTTGGATTTATCAACTTGTGTCTCCTTAGCAGTATTAAGGTGTTTTGTATTAGACACCTTGTTCCTGTCTGTTTTCCCCTCTGGCATGCAGTATTATTTTGTCCTAATGGCTTACGTTGAAATAAAATTTTAATTAATTCAGGAATAGGTGGGTGAGGTTTAACGATCTACCACTACATAGCTATCATAAAATCATAGAATGGTTTGGATTGGAAGGGACCTTTAAAAGTCATCTAGTGCAACTCTGCAATGAGCAGGGACATCTTCAACTTGATCACATTGCCCAGAGCCTCTGTCCAGCCGAACCTTGAATGTTTTCAGGAACAGGGCATTTACAACCTCTCTGGCAATCTGTACCGGTAGTTTACTGCCACCACTGCAAAAATTCTTCCATTTATCTAGTCTTTCTCCTCTCTTAGGTTAAAGCCATTGCCACTTGTCCTAGTCCTACAGACCCTATTAGATATATATGCACTTATGTGTCCATATATGCATATGCACACACACACACACACATATATATATCTATACGAACTAATGGTCCCTTTTTTGCCTTAAACTTTTAAATTGCATTTCAATATAAGAGGGAAAGGTATTTTCTGCTATGAATATTTTATCTTTAACCTTCTAAACCACACTAGAAACTGCTGATTAGAGACACCCACTATCCATTTTACCCCATTGCTAATGAAAACAAGTCCTTCATTCAAAGCTATTTTTACTGTTAAGATTTGCATAATATAGCTGTGCTCTGACTCAGATTTCTGCAGATGAAGCAACTTTTTCCTTCTTCATAAAATTTTCTAATTTGAGGTCTAAACAGCAAGATAATTCAAAAACAGTTTTAAGAACCTAGCTCAATTATTCTTCTTAGCTAGCAGAAATTAATACAACTAATTTACAGAGCTGTAACTCCAGTGAGTTTATAGAAATATGTTTATATTATGGGTTCTCATAAAATTTCCTTTCTTTTAATTAAATCTCCTTATTCTTAAAGGCCAATGAGAGAAACTTCTAATCGAGATAACGTATCTGTTTTTCTCATGTACATATTTAAATTAAAATAGCAAACATAGAAGAACATGTCTTAGAAGATAAGATCATAATTTGTAGAGAGAGAGAAATCAAATCCCTCTTTTATCTGAACAAGTTTTCTCATGACAGCAATCGTGTTCTGATCTCCCTAATTTTATTAAAAATATGATAGCAAGAAAGAGGTTGATGAAATCTTAATTAATCTTAACAGAAATTGAAACTAGAAAATTCATGAAGGGAAATTCTGTCAAAAGTTACTAAAATAAAAAATGGTATCTTTAGCTCAGGCAGTCCTGACCAAAAATAGCTGAAAAACTGTCAGGATATCAGAAAATTCTGTGTAGGTGCTTTCCCACTTCTGTGCTCCTCCCTAAAGATTAGATTTCTGGATCAGCACAACACAGCTATATTATTTTTGTTGTTTGATAATTTAGGGACTTGTACTCAAATTAGGGAATTGTACATCATAGGCAAAGTCCTCACTCTTCACATTGCCTATAACCCTTTTTCTTCTATGTAAAAAAATTTAGTTGCAGTTTCAGTGCAGCTCAGAAAGCAACATAGGCACGATCTGATTCAAGCCATTGTCAGCATTCAACATCTTGTCGGTGACTTCAGTAAAACTTGTGTAGCACTGATCTGTTTGTTAGAAAGAATATGTGGTTCCATCATCGTGCCATTTTGTTGAAATTGCTAGAATTTAAGTGACCTTCCAAATTCAAAATGTGTTATATTAACATTACTTTGATTTGTCCAAACAACCTCATCATTAGCATTTAAGTTGGGCTTTACACACTGTTCAATTATAGCTTGAAGATATTTTTAAAAACTGTGAAGCACAAGAAAAAAAATACAGGAAAAATTACTTATTATTAAAAATTCCATGTTATTGGTCAAAATGTCACAGATAGTTTTATCAATAGTTCAAATTTTAGTAAATATTGATCCTCTAGAACAACTTATATCTTTCATGTAATAAATCCAGAGTATCTGAACAGAAGCAGTATTAAATCAGTATACAAAAAGCAATAATAGTGAGGAACCAAACAAACTGCGTGACTCCATCTCATCACTTGCATCTTTCTCTTCTGTTTTGAAATAAGGTTGTCAGTGCTGCAGATGTGATCTCTTCAGTACACTTTTTAGAACAGTTAGTGGGATTTGGGAGATTCTCCAGTCTGCACACAAATTTTCTGCAGTAACTGCTGTAGGCATGCTAACTGAAGGCAGCTCAAGACATAATATTATTTTAAACATGTATTTTTTAAAGTGAACTTTCTTCAGATACTAAATTGACAGATATGTAAATAATCTGAGACAGTGGTGCTGTGGTATATAATGTTTCATCAGAAAAGTAAAACCTGTTGAACTGCTGCACTGAAAAAACTAGAAGATCATGTCTTCATTGAGTGCCCGGAAAGAAAGAGGAATAAAAATAATCAAATGGACTAACACTTAGCCACTATCTGCACTAATTATTAGAACAACGATATTTAATATTAATCCTGTAGATGGAAAGTGTATAATTTGTAGCAATTATATTGCATATTTAAGAGCTATTATCTTTACTGATTAAACAATTTCTTCTGGAAGCACTGTTTTGAAGAGCCACATAAATAACAGTGCACCACCCACTCAAGTGCACAATTTCTGCAAAAAGACTGAATTAAGCAAAGAAGCATCTGCAACAAAGACAGAACTATCTCCTTGGAAGTTGTCCTTTATCTGGTCTGGCGGTCAAGGAACAAGCAGCAGCCTAGCATTAAAGGGATTGTGCACAGGAAATTAGGGTTTTATTAGCATCTTTTGAAAACTATTAGCTTTAATAGTTTTCAAAAGATGAAAGCTATTAAAAAGAGAGTGATGCTTTTTTCTCACTTATTTTCTGTAAAATAAAGAAATATATGGTAACTAACTTCAACCTACGTGTTGATCAGATGGAACACAGTTGTGAATACACATGAAAAACCACAACAGGAATATGATGCTTAAGATTACCAAGGCTTTTAGCAATTTATACTTTATTATCTTTTATTTTAAAGTCTAAGCAAATATATATTACTTGAGACCCACAACATGCTCACTGGTTTTGGCTACGTCTATCACAAAAATATATCAAGAGGTGACATCTCTGTCATGTTCGATCTTATTTTTAGAGTCCTACATTTGAAGCAGGCTGTTTATTACCATTGCCTTTAGCAGAATTATTCTAAATCATAATTTTACTCAGGGTATACTGAAATTATCTCTAGCCACAGAATCAGGTCAGGCAACTTGTCTTTTTATTTAATCAAAAGGTATTAACTATTGCAAAAATCCTTATTACTGCCTTTATGTTCTTCATTTCAATTGAACACTCTGATATTTCTGGTAATAAAGCTGTTCTGGTATCGTAGTTGTCCAATTCAGTTCTACACAAGAAAATACATGGCTGCATGCAAACTTATAATCAGTCCCCATGTTATAACTCGTAAGTCCACTCTAAAAGAGGAATAGGACTTAAAGACTTAAAAAAACTTAAAATATCTTTTTAAGTAATCATGATGACTTCTAAAATATACATTTTTTTTTAATTTTTCAGTATTACAGCATAGGATTAGTTGAAACCAGTGATGTTTTTTAAAAAAATTTTCATTTATCTTATTTATTGGTTGTTTTTTAATATCTGGTTACATGAGATGACTACACCAAAAATGAGCAAGGGCAAAAATTTGTAAATTATACAATAAAAACTCAGAAAAACTATCAACATATTCTAAAGAGTTCTGAAAATGTTTTAATTCCCTGGCAACTAAAAAGTCCCTCTCCCAGTCTGAAAGATTAAGAAAAAATATTAATTTACAAGTTTTGGCCTTGTATTATCAAGTATTAAGATAATTCATGTTTTATAGCATGATGGGCTTCTGGGCCTTCTGTCATTGTTACCTGTCTGAAAGGGAGGCTGCTCAAGATTGCTCTACTTCTTTTTTCTATTCTAGTAGAAGCTCAATAAGAATTTAAACAGTTTTGCTACCAGTTGCTACCAGATCAAGCTGAACATTAAACAGATGGAACACAGTTGTAAAAGAAATCCTTACCTGCTCATCATTGAAGGATTCCTGTTGAATCCAGTTATGATGCATATTTTCTATAACTGATAAAAAGAATTAAGAGGCTCTTCTTTAGTAACACAGTTTTCTGATTATAGTAGAAAAAAGTACAAAGGAGTACAAGGGCAATTTTGCTCTATAAGATGTCAGTGACTATGAGCTTGGTCATTGCCAAATTAGTAATATCTGTACTGAAAACTGCAATGTAGACGACTGCAAAGAGCTTGTGTATTATAAATAGCTCTTTAAATCCAATGTGAATTCTTTTAGTCTTTACAGTAGAAAATAGACTTGTAATTTTGCTGATCTATAATAGTCACTTTCAAATAGTCACTTTCAATAGAGCTGATGCTGGAAGATTTTCAAGTTTTACTGCAGCTTTTCATAATACATAATGTTTTGACTGTCATCTCTTAGCCAGGATATTTCTTAGCATGTTCAAAGGACACAACCAAACACACACACAAAAAAAACCCAGAAAACAAAGCATTTACATTCAGAAACTGGCAGATAAATAAATGTCTGTATGTTGTTTTTCTACACAGAAACTATTTCAAATCATTAAGTGGTTATTATTACTTCAAACATGTTGACACAGTTCCTGAAGCCAGAACTTAAATGAACACTGCTTTTTTATGTTCATAAGCTAAAACTGTGTTATTTCTTGATTCTGTTATTTGCAAGATCTGCAAGCATTTATTACTGTGTTATACAAATGAATAGCTACAACTACTTTAGACAGGCTGCTGAGAAAACAGCAACATAATTTGGACTAATAGGGAAAGACATGCTAGTGGGAAAAAAGGGCCTAAACTAGAACAGACACTTTGAACATCAGGTGGAAAAACAATCCTCTATGAATTACTTGATAATATTGAAATCAGCTTAGATCTGCCTTTCCAGGGAAAAAAAAATACAGTACAGATGAAACTCAGCAAAATCACATTAAAAACCCCTTGGATTTTATGGTTGATTCTCTTCTCCAGCAGAAGCAGAACTAAGGTGCCTTTGCACAGACAGAGAACTGGAAGAATTCTAGGAAAATATAAATGGAGATAAACTTGTAACTGTGTAAATGTGTTTCAAACCTCCAGTTTTAAGAGGGCTCCAGAAACGGGAGACACTTTGTTTCCAAGATTGCAGCAGCTGTGGCAGCTACAGTCAGTATATTGTCATCACTCACTGGGCAGATCTGCCAGCTGCAGTTTTGACCAGTACCAAAACACTCTAGAGCCAAAAGCACAGTCTATGATGCCTTGTCAAAGAGAGGCATGGCTCAAATGAAATTAGTTTATTTCAATATTGGTACAAGGGCAAATTCGTAATGAAAAATCCCCAAGAAGCTATGTGTATACCTATCTGTAGCCTTCTCAGACAGTGTATAGAGAGACATTCAATAGCAAGACATAAATATTAATGATAAAATAATATATATAATATATATAATGATTATATCCTTTTTGCTTTTTCACCATTTTCCTTTTTTATCAGACTAAATCCCTGATGCTATTCATAGTACAGGTCCACAAATGACTGTGATAAGCACATGATCAGTGAGCTGAAATACACTAGTAGAAATTCCTATGCAAGGCAAATTAGGACTTTAGTCCTTTATATACTGGGTGCAAACAGCTAACAGGAATATTGCAGGTTAAATTTTGCCAAGGGGTGTAACCTTCAGCAGGGAAAAGCAATGATTCAATTTTCAGGTACAGAGGCTATGCCTCAGAGCTTCTTCTGTGAGGAGAAGACACATTTTTCTCCTGATTTCCTCCTGTGCCCTGACACAAAGGCAAGTTGGTAGCAATTTAGAGAAACATTTGCTGGCAGTTCTGAGATTTAGTATCTCCTTTGGAGGTGAAAAGTACTATTTTTGAAGGCAGTGTTGATAAAAGCATGCAAACTACATTAAAACTTTGTCCTATTGTTCACTGTGGGAGGCAAAGATTGATGGGCAAAAGTGAAAATGCTGCTTAATAAAACCTGTGATAAAGACATGCTTTATTGGAATGGACCTTTCAAAGATTGCAGATCTGCTGAAATACACATCTTCCTCTGCAAAGTTGGGTAGGCTTGTGCATGTCGGGTAGACTAAGCCAAGACTATACAATATACAGCTGGCATCAGTGTCA
The DNA here is from genome assembly GCA_013398275.1 of Promerops cafer. Classification (NCBI taxonomy): domain Eukaryota; kingdom Metazoa; phylum Chordata; class Aves; order Passeriformes; family Nectariniidae; genus Promerops; species Promerops cafer. The sequence continues at coordinate 852,298 of VZSE01015368.1, read as the reverse complement.
GTGTTCTCTGGAGATCTCCTCAGCTATTAAAACATCACTGAGGAAAGTTGCCACTCAGATCTGCCTAATGCAGTAATACATGTGTACAAACAAATTGCTGAGCAGTGATAAGGCACTACAGGAAGTCTTTTAAGTGCTGATATTTTTTTGATAAAGAAAAATCAGCATATGTTTCCAAGTGACTGACTGGACAGTGCTGGTATAATCCGTGACTTCATTTTGCAAAATTCTTCATCTCAGTCACCTTTTAGATATGTTAACCCATAAACTGAATGCAAGGCTTAACGTACATCAAAAGAATAGGTCAGTCCATATATTCTCATAAAGAATGTCAATCAATATAAATGACAAAGTAAAAACTGCTGATGGTACACATAATGTAGCAGCATGTAGCATGCTGAAGCATGACACATTCTAAACATACCTGTGAGACCAGCTGCAGAGACATCATGCCTGATAGGTTTCTGTGCCTGCCCCTGTACCTGTTTTCCACTGCTTGTGCTTTCCCTCATCAATACAAGCATTCCTTCTCTCAACAAAACTTATATATGAAATTCAAATGGTTAATTTGGAAAAGCCTTCTCTTCCGTGTCTTAGTGTGAGCCCTGCTGTTTTCAGCACAGCTCACATGTATGTGTGCAGAAGCTAACTACACTGAAATGTATGCCTTGAACTATAACTAGCTCTTTCCTCTTATCTTGTACCTTCTTCTCTCTCTATTTTATTATAGCAGAGGGAAATAGCAATAATTTCACATGAATAAATAATATCTAGTTTTCTTTATCAGCTTCATAAATAACACTACTTTATTTTGTTTGTGCTACAAACACATTTCTATACGGTCCTATACTATTTCTAGACAGATTAACAAACGAAATATAACCCAGGAAAAAAATGTACTCTTTTTATTCAACTACCCATATAATAACATTTGAACCCTATATATTTTTTTTTCTGTCAACTTTTAATATTTTTCTACATTACTAGATGGAGGATCTCAAGAAACAGCAACAGAATCACATGATGTTGTACCACATGTGCCATCTGTTAAATGACAGTGGCTTACACCGTAACAATCTAACAATATTGTTAGATGGTTGTCTCTAACATGGAGTGAAAATCATTCTGGCTCCCATCTAAACTTTAGTAGGGACTTTAACCTTCCAGACAGCACTGACCACTGTTAGCAAGATACAGGCTACTGGAGCTCCTCATATTTTAGACACATAATGTTGTGCAGTCACTTTCAGGAAGTGAAGATCCCAAGGCTATTTCTCACGGAAAGAGAGTACACTGACAATTCATATAGAAAGCAGATTGAAGAACACTCAAAGTCTTCCTCCGAAAGCACGTGGACTATACATGGGATCCCAGTAGATCAGCAAAAGGCCTAAACTGTCATTACTCAGAAGAAATCATTGATATTATTTACTAATGACGCAGAAATTATATTCAGAAAGGGATGATTTTCCCCATTCCAGCCAGTACAGCAGAATTCTACGATTCTTATAATATTTATCATAAGACAAAACTGATTCAAAAGCTATTTCTAGCTATAACAATGTGATATTTCTGCTTCTACAACTGCCTGAAAGGAGGCTGTAATGAGGTGGAGGTCAGTCTCTTCTCCCGGATAATAAGTGATAAGAAAATAGGAAATGGTCTCAAGTTCCACCAGGGGAAGTTTAGATTGTATATTAGGAAAATTTTCTTCACTGAAATAGTGTTCAGGTGTTGGAACAGGCTGCCCAATGAAGTGGTTGGGTCACCATCCCTGGAAGTGTTCAAAAAACATGTGGATGTGGTGCTTAGAGATATGGTTTATTGCTTACCATATTTGTGCTAGGTTAAAGATTGGAGGGATTTTCCAACCTTAATGATTCTATGATATTCAGTGATGCTTCGACCCTGCCATGTCACCTTTGATGAGAACATAGCATTTACTCTTTATTAAAATACTTTCTTCATAGACAAGAACCATGCTAGGCTAGCATTCATATTTTACTTAGCAGCCAGTAAAACACTTTTTCTAGTACCTCATAAAGGACCTTAGGACTTCAATATTCAACCAGGAGGTGTTAAATATTGAGCCAGAATAATGAGTCTGTGAATTTCAGGAAACTCCTGGGATTGAGCTGACACTGAATGGTGCCCCCAGAGTGCAAATTGGTTCAGAGCAGGGTACTGTACATGGAAAATAACATCCATCATAGTGGACATGTTAACAAATGGTTAGAGCTGGAAGGGCTGTTTCAATACTCCGACAGTTTGCTGGCTAACAAAACACAAAAATAACTGAACTATTCAGGCTTTAAAGGCTATGCAAATGTTTAAGGTGTGGAGTCAAGGAGGAGTGTTTTTTTCAATATGAACCACTAGTTGGAGTAGTAATTTCAATAGTCTGCGCTATTATATACAAAAGGTGTATCTGACAACATTTGTTTTCCTTCCAGATTTGCTGGAAAACAGCCTAGAGACTGGGAACTCACTGGGTACTGGGACTCTGAGGGGAACGTTGCCTTTAATAACTTCTGCCCGTGATAGTCTGGGAATTCAGCATGACTAAGAGGAAAATTTGAACATGAAGATTTCCTAAAAATCTGAAAAACACTGTTGTGGCATTTCTGGAACAGGTTAGCTTGCATATTTTCTCTGGTAGGAAGCAGAAATAAAATGTTTTTGTAGAGCAGAGGTCAAATCAGCATCAGATATCTGACAGCAGGGATGAACATTCCCATGCAGGACTGCCTAGAACCAACCTTCAGGCTAGGAGCTCCTTGAGGCAAAGACGAAGTCTTGTCTGTGCTGTGTACAGCACTGACCACTTTGAGTTCATCATAAAGCAATAAATTAAATCATATCCTACACAAACACTCATAGAGTCACACATATTATCACAGATCTGAGGAACGTTCTATTGGTACAACATTATCTGCTTGGAAACCTATACTGGCAGAGAAAAAAAAAAAAGATAAATATGAAAATGTCACATATTTTGATGTTGAGATATAGCCAAAATCTTCATAGCACAATATGACTGAGAGAAGGTGCAGCATTTCAGAGACTTCACATTTAATAGCTTAAATAGTTATAAAATTTCTACACAGCTGGATAAAATGTAATGGATAACAGCTCTAAAATTTTTCTTCAATGAGGTGCACTTTCTCTTCCTTGTGTGTAAATGAGATAAACACAGCTAACACAGCTGTCTTTTCACTGCCTTTTTCACATCTTTGACTGTGGTGCTTATCTTATTTCAAGACTGGCATAAACAGATGAACAGCTCAGACGCTTCCGCCCCTGCTTTTTTTCTTTTTTTTTTTTTTTAATTTTTGATTAGCTAACACACTAGAGGTCATCTGCAGAAGGAAGACATGTGGATGTTATCACATATTTTAGGCTTATATAAGATTTCTGCGCCATAAATTCTTAAAAACCTTCAAAGCTTCCATAATTCAAATTGGCTGTGGAGTCCCAGGTATGATTTTCTTAGACCACTTGAAGCTAGAACACAAAATAAGTCAAAGAAAGGTTATTTCCTGAAAAACAAATACACAGAACACACGAGATGTACACAACCAGTTTTTGTTTAAGAGGGAAATTGTGTCTCAAGAAAATGCAGATATATGACATGCATTCATCAGTGTCCCTTAGAGTGACTGATGATGATAAGTCAAAGCTTATCTTATTAGCCCTTTAGGATGCATACAGTATTGCTTCTACCACCTTTAAACAAAACCATGTATTTTTCTGACAATACTCATTGTCAAAAGTAAGTCTTTTTAAAGAACTACGTATTCCTCATCCCATCAAACTTGGCACTAACATTATCAAACCATAAAGAAATCAGAAAAACCTCATCTGTTTTCCCACAAATTAAGGTCAGGTTTGGGTATTCACACAACTGCTTTGATACTTAGGAAGAAAACGCTTTTTTTTTTTTCCCTGCAGGGCATGGAATAGTAAAATTACAGACAAAAAATTTTTGTTGATGAAATCAGAAACTGTCATTGTCCTGTTGGTATTCCTATGAATGTGAAAAAGTTTCTAAGAGTTGCAGTTACATCAGAATTGTGAATCAATATATGTTTCTGATCACTGCATCTAGCAAATAGTTGCACCAGAAGCATGACTGTTTACATATGCATTCTATATATACATGTATTAGCATTGCAGCTTCTCCTTTAAAAAATGAAGTTAAAGCTGAACGGTAATAACTAACTCACTGGATAGTCCTGAAGAATTTTTCCAAGGATTTCTTTCCTCAAACCCTTCCTTTTCTATCTTTCCTCTCCACACCAGTAATACCACTGGTTCCCACCTAACCAGGTTTTTCTCCGCTGCATGCAGATTTAAAGCACAGTACAAGGTTGTCCTAGGTCTGACTAGCATGAGTTAGCTTTATTCAGTACAGAACAAGAGAAAATCACAGCTCAGAATAGTCAGATTTTTTAATTTCACTTGTGGAGTCTGCTTTCAGCAAGCTAGATGGCTTAAAAGGATTCATTACCCCCAAGCTGTGCCACACACTGCATCGCACGAGTGCCATCCTCCCACCTTCAACTCACAGCCCACATGACTCAGAGCCATCGCTGCAGGGATGCATCAGCACTTAGGTAATTTAAAAGTTCTAATTTAACTGTCTTAATGCTTAGACATAAGTCAGCTTAAGTCAAATCCCTCCTTTCCAGGATTTTCTGCCATGATGATTCTCTATTTCTTTCCATTAAGAATTGCATTTTTAACCACATCCAAGATCTTGTCTTCAACTTTTCTCTGACATTCACCTCTCTTCTGAGCCAAGTCAGGAGTGCTGGATGCAGCTTGGTCTGAAGCAAATCCCCCATTTCCCTGTGCAATGGTACTTCATTTCATTTGGGTATAGCATTTCTAGTAATACAGAAAATCCTACAATCACAAAGAGATATTATGCTAGCTTTATGAAACACATTGCTGGAAACAAGAAAGGAAACATCTCTTTCTTAATGGCATCTTCCTTTATTGATATTGACATGAGAAGTCACATAAAATTGGTTCACTGAAGGTTTATGATGGTGAAAGTATTAACCCTACTTCTTCCAAAACGTTTTATCATTTCCTGTAGCCTTTTTGTTTTTATTTCCTTAATTCTTCTGTTAGAGTAGAAGAACAGGTCTCAAACTTTCCAGTATATTATTTTTCTGTGAGTATATATTTCTATTTTTTCTTTCTTAGCCTCAGTCAAACAGCTGAGCCTCTAATTATAAATACTGATAGATTGCATCCAAATGGGCAAATTGAAGTACATATGCCAGATTTTCCAAATGAGCTGAGAAGCTTATGAATCAGCATCCAAATCTCAGATGAACAGCCTGCTGTAGATTCCTGATGCTTTAATACATTGGATTTTCACATTGCAAAGCAGCAGATGAGCAAGTGAGAATTCATTTACAGTTCTGTGAGATCTGTATCAGATACCACACATTAATCCTATGTATTTCTATAGGCATGGTGAGATCAGTAGAGAAGAACTCCACCTTTCCAAGTACAAAACAAGTCCTGGCTCTTCCCCTTAGCAGACTCCTACTTCACTTTCACAAGTTTTTTATACGGTGAGCTTTCTCCCTGATTTCAAAAAATTCACAGCGATAAGCAAATGTTACTTATCTTTTAAAATGCTGATGGAACTGACACATAGATGGATGTTAAGCAACTCATCCAAGCTCATGTTTACTAAGAATCACATCAAAGTGTGTCAGGAAAGAAATATTTCACCTCCAGTAAGTAATAAAAGCTACAGTCCCTCTACTGAGTATGATCTATGAGTACTCAATCAGTGACAAATACAGAGTGGTCTTTTAAGCAGCAAGAATACATCTGGCTGGTTTACCCATTTTGGCTGGGGAGTGGGGAAAAGAATGGAAGGCAGAACCAAGTTCATCCTCTGCAGCAGACAATTGCTTGTCTACTGAAGAGACATAAGAAGATTCCATTACAATTTGATGGCTCACATGCAGTAAGTCTCAGTTCACCTTGCAGAGAATAGGAACCCTATTTTGCAAGCCTTTCCCATCATGGTGGGTTTTTTTTCTCTCTTCAGTTTGTGAGCTTAAATAATTGGTCCCAGCTTGCAGAACTCAGATTAGTTTTTCATGAGGGTGTGTTTCAGTTACTATCTGTAATTGTGGCCCTTCAGTGTATGAGGTAGTGCAGCAATGTAATTTTCTACTTTGAGAAGAAATAGAGTAGGAAATTAGTTTTCTAGGGAACTTTCCTCACCAGTAAGTAAGTAGTAGTGATTACACCACTAACATTGTTTCCAAGTGCAGGGTCAAAGTTTCACCTCAGTTATAAAGTATCTTACAATAGAAGACAAATAATTTTATTTGTTTCAACAGTGAAGATTTATAAAATCCTTTTACTTTACTTTCCACAATCATCCAATTTGTGACAAATATAAATATTTTTCTGCATTGTAACTTTGCTAGAAATGTCTTCATAAATGATTGTGCTTAATGTACTGTACAGATGAAATACAGTGTCAGCAATATCTTCATGGTAGGATGAAAAGTTCTACAGCCATTATGGGTTTTCAGTATATAATCATAAGAAAAATTACATTCAGTATTTTCTGAGAATGGCTAAAGAAACCAGCAAAACCCTCTTTACTTTGATAGGTATTATTTATTAACATGACACTTCAGTAATGAATAGGTGAATAATGCACATCTTTAAATGCTTTCATTCCACTGGGGTATTAAAATGTAGATGAAAGAAAAGAGCTCCTAAGAGCCTGAATATTGCTTTTAAATTATATGCAACTCTTTTGAGGCCTGAGTTAAAAACACAAAATGCCACTTAGAACCTTCACAAATAAAATGGATAGCGTTACTACTGTTAATGAAGGTTAATGTACATAAATAAAAATATTATCAGCAGACAAGAGGCCAAAAACACAACCCTCAGTCCAAAACATAACTGATAGAAAAGGAAAGCATTACCATGATGAGCATTTAAGCTATAAAGAATTCTCTGCTCCTCACCACTAAAAATCCATTCTTATCAGTTAAAGGCTTGATTCTGTTACTTGAGCAGATCAGGGAAAATCTTATCCCTACAGAAGCTAAATCAAATGCCTCCACTAGGACTAGAGCATATATTCCAATCTATATTTTCAGTCACCAGATCAATAATTCTTGGATTTAAATTTTTTCAGCTGTTACACAGACCCAACAAGCATTTCTCAGATCACACTGTGGCATGGAAAAAGGTGGGGATAATGCAGCACCACAACAGCCTTCAGCATTCAAGACTAATGACATCAAACTTCTAAAAATCATAGTTAACTTGAAATAATTGAAGGATTTAAAATGACACCTTTTTTTTTTTTTCTTTTAATAGCCTCACTTCAGCTTCCAAATACCATCTTTTCAGCTCTTCCCTAAAAACATAAAGGATGATACTATTACTTGTTAGTTGAAGATACTATGTAACAATGTGTTTTGGCAAACAGAAGCCTTAAAAAACCACCATACTATCAACTAGTTACAAAAGCTGCAAACAATATGTCACATTAGTGTAATATGATACCAATTATGACATATTAGTATGTCCTGAAGACTGTAAATGAAGTTGGGGGGATCATCATCTCCACAAATTTCAAAGCAAACAGACATACAAATGAAAAGTCGCAGAGCGGATCCCTTTCTCTTTGGGAAAACAAAACAAAGCAAAAGAAAACCCCAGAAGCGCCTACCCCCACCACCCCAAAGGAAAAGAAAACAAAACAAAGACCCCGTAGAAACCTTAAATACACACCCCCCCTCCTCCAAAAAAGAAACCCTCAAAAACACCAAACAAGCAAGCATATTTTTCATATACCATGAGGTTTAAAAGAAAATATTGCTTTGTTCCATTTAGGTCTTATGATACGGTAAATAACTAACATTCAGAAAATTTCTGTTGCTCACTAATGTAAATATCAGTAATATAATTCCTTTGCTTTTCTTACAGAAACTGTCATAAATCCATTCACTGATCAGCAATCACTGTGCTCTGTAGATCTCAAAATTTTTCTTAGCCTTGCCAAGTCTATCATCAGCTCTAAGGTCAGCTTCCCCACCTTGTCTCAGGTGTCTGGAAGACAGCCACAGGGAGATATCCTCTCCCTGTCTCCCTTTCTTCCTCAGGACTGTGTCAGGAGGCAGACAAAAAAGCCTTACACCAGTGATTCCCATCAGACTATTCCCGAGCTGGCAGGTAGGAGAGGAAACAGAAACTTCTGGTATTGATGGTATGAAAGAGGAAGTGATTCAGTGGTGATTTACGAGAGAAACCTGTCAAGTTTTGACAGGAAAGGAGCAATGAGAAAGGATGGGGAAGCATTTTCTGCCCCTTCCAGCTACACTGACTGGGAGATCAGTTTAAGGAGATGGGCCAAAGGGATTAACAGCCACCTAAAGAAGACACCCATTTCCTCCAGGCAGCATGGACATATGGCAGAGCTGCAGCTTTCCCAGTCATTACAGGCTGGTGCAAACTGAGGTGCAACCCAAAAGCTCAGTATTTGTATGTACACAAAATGTGAGTGAGAGTTGATAGTATTGAATGCTATTACACAGATAATGGTTATGTAAATTACCTGCTGCCTATGAAACAGAGCTACAGGTAACCCAGAAAAAAAAAAAGTGCGAGGAATTTTAGTATCACAGGTTTGCTGCACAGAAAACAAGGCAAGTTCAAAGAAGAATGTCCCTTCATCTGTAAAATGCAAAACCTTTCGTTGCCATGCATGTGAATTTTAACAGACATAAAGCTACAGCACTGAAGTGACAAGTTAATCCTTCTGCACTTCTTTTGATACGATTATTTGTATACCACTTGGAATGGTAGCACTCTTCTTTACTAATTTTCACTAGAAACAGCAATCACAAACCTTACAAGAATTGCAGCTCAAATCTGAAAACATAGCTGAAAGTAATTCAAAGCATTCAGAGCCTAGTCTAGCACCTCTCAAGCAAACAATAAAAAAGAAGTGTTCAAAAATACACATTAAGATCTGATCCTTGATGAATATGGATATTCTCAAAATTCTTCCCCTTCTTTGGATTTAGAGCTACAAAAATATCATACAAAACCAATGTGAAAATTACAGTGATTACACATAATTTCAGTACTCTTTTAAAGTATTAACCCAATTGCATTAGAATTCAGATTTTCCTCTGGAAAAAAGACTAGGAACTTATGTTTGATTGTTTCTTTGTTCTTTAAAGATGCTGTCTGTGAACACAAGAGACCATAATTACATTTTACAGAAAATACACAGATTTTTACATTAGGAAAATAGGTAAGTATAGGTTTTCCTTCCAAAGTTTAAAGATATTCCAATTTCAGTCAAAGTGATACCTTTGACAAAATAATTAAATAAATTAATTCTGTGGATTTTTCACCATGCTAAAATGCTAACTCCCCAACATTAAACTATATTTAAAATTGCATATTTTTGTTTATAGCAAGATAACATAATTTAAGATTTCACACAGGTTATGTGCTGTCAGTGGATTCACAGTTAAATTACTAGTAAAGTAGCATATTCTGTTCATAACTATGATTATCAGTTGATGGAAGTCTTTAAGAGGGTTAATTCTTTAGTTTGCTTACTGACAAAAAATGATAGACTACATCTTTTCATCATGCTCATTCAGCAGTCCAAGATTCACGAACTGATCAATGATCTCATGTTCTCTTGAAATTCTGGCAGTAAAATTTTTGTGCCTATTGCTCATCCAAGAACAATGAATGTCATCCAAACACAGAAGCATTCCTCTTTGTATTGTTTAAAAAGATGAAATACATTCTGTAACTTTTAAAACAGATCTGTTTTTCACAGTTGCAGAAAGGGACAATAAAAAAAATTGCTGCACAAAATATATTGAGATTTTTGTGCTGAAGCAGGCATTAAAAGTTTCATATGAATATGTACAATTTTGGAATATTGCCTTATGTTCAAAGTACCTGCTGTTCCCTAAAACAAGAAAACAAAAAATCTAGAACTAAAGTCACTCTTCCTGTGTGTGTAAAAAAGTCATCCACTGGCTGATCAATCCCAGGCTGATTCCAATCACAGTCACACATCTTGTATGATCACCTGAACAACTCACCCATAAAGGTCTCTACACCATCAGAGAGTTTTTCTAGGCTCTGACGCAAGCCTTCCATTCTAGGGCAGGACAAGGCAAAGTTCTGAAACTTTGGGCAATTCAGCTGACTTAACTTAGACATCCCCTGTATCAATCTTCACATATAAGCTCATCACCCTGTGCTTAATGTTTTATGTCAAGGCAGAGAAACAATGCAACTGAGGGTTTTTTAAAATATAAAAATGAGATGAAATTTATTCAAGTAGTACCTGGTAGTGACTTTAAAGGAGCCTAAAATTCAGAAACTAAGACTGCACTTAGTTTAGTGAATCCTCCCTTTCAACCCTGAAAAGGAGCTAGTCATACAAAGAGAAATAAATAAGCAGAGAAAAAAAGAACTAGTTTTCACATGACTCAACTTCATGTATTAGGTTTTATGAAAGGTTATAAAAAATTACTTTATGCAAATTATAAAAATATTTTAGTATAATTTTGTTTAGGTGCCTTTACTGTGGCCCGTGGAGTTGTAACAATGAATATCAATATCTCCTGCAGGTATGTTATAAATATGTATAATATCCATATTCTGGACAACTTCAGCATTTTCAAAGTACATGACCAAAAATCAATTATGCATGGGGAAGCACTGAATTTTTGTAAGACTAACAATAAATAGTAGATGTTCCCACTTTTTGAAAATATTTACTTAGAAAACACATTTTGGAGACCCAAATTTGGACAGTTCTGACCTGCTTGCTAAAGAAGTCTATATGGGTAAAATTGCTTTTGAGTAGCTGACAGAATTAGTGGGTTCTGCTTTCCAGTGAAATTAGATACTTCTCTTGTCTACAATGATGCATTTGTTCAGGACAGATTACGAGTCAACCAAAGCACCCAGACAAGTGCAAAGAATTTTGCACAAGAAAACAGACAGATTGGGAGTCACCTCAGGAATAACTACACAAGGCACTGTAATGTCATCAAGCACAGCAAAATGACATCCACGCTGCATCAAGAGGTCTGTTGTAACTGAAAGATAATAAAATAGCAGATAATGAAATTATTTTTCAAAATCACTATAGGAAGGATCAAGCTAGTATGCTGTAATTGTTCAGTCTTGCTGCAGGTGCTTCTTTAATGAAGCATGAAGTAATTTTTCAGATCCTGAATCTTTAGTATTAAATATTTTTCTTGATAGTTTTTCATATGTCAACTAATGTGGGGTTTGTTTTCTTTCAGAATTAAAGCAAGATTTAAAATGTCGGAATTTTAAGTCAAGAGGGATTTCAAATTTTTGTGAGATACAGTATAAGATAATGTACACACTGAATTTAAATCTTCTTTTATTTAGGTAAGGGGCAAAAGTTAAAATTAGGTCTTTTAGATTTGTTTTCATTAGCTTGAACTCTTTTTAAGTACATACATTCTGTGATGTTAAGGACATAAAACAGAGGGAAGTACGCATCTTGTCCTGAAAGATGAAAAACAATTTGGATTTTAGCATGCTCTTTGGGAATGTTTTTCTGCTGCTGCAGAGAACTGAGAGAAATGTCATGTCAGTAAGTGATTCTCATGGCAATATAAAATAAATATTTATGGAATGCTTTTGTCTATTATGCTTTTTTGAGCCATGGTGATCAATTTTTCTGTCCACAATACCTATTCTGATTCATCTTCATGTTCCCCTTCTCCAATCCTATTTTCTTGACATGTTACTACAAATGGAAATGCACCAGTGTCTTCCCATTATCCTTCTTTACTTCAAAAACAAATTTGAGAATTTTTCCTTTTGGGTTTTTTTCTTTTCTTTCAGATAATTATTGTTTCATCTTTCTCTGATTTTTTTTTCCTATAGTTGTTTTTGTATAGTTTTATGTTCAAAAAGCATATATAAAAATAATTTTTCATTATGAGCTACAACAGGGGAGAGAAACGTATAATTCTTCCTTCAACTGCCATATTTGGCAAACTTTTGCTAATTCAATGGACAATATAAATTCTCAGCATAATTTCCTTTGTAACCTGTCAATTAATTACAAGTTGGTCCTGATATTTCTTCTAATTCATGATCTCACTGACACACACTCAGAGGTTTCTCAAGGAAAATGTCAGTAACAAAACAGCAGCACAAGATAGTAGCATTCTACTAGGCCACAAAAGCCACACAAAACAAAAGAATTCACGAGAAGCACATTCTGATGTGAAATTCAAGATTGCTTTGAAAGTACGGAAAATTAATATCTCTGTTTTAATTCTGTTACTACTACCTGTTTACCTGATGGTAATGAAAATTCAGAGAATCATGTCCTTTATAAAGCAAGGTATCCTGAAGAGCTTTTATTGCCTTCCATAGATTCTCCTTCAGAATCCAAATTTTGAAGCACTATCCCATCTGCTACAGATTTCCAATCCCTCTTCAAAAGGACACTAGGTCACACATTCTCAGAAAGAGCCCTATAACATCACTGCTTCCTGGTAGGTGCACAAAGCCCTGGGAATGCACATAAGGAGGATTCTGCAGAAACAGGGAACGTTTTTCTGAATAAGATCAACATTTGAGATACATTTGGACAAAAACATTTGGTAGCAAAATTATTCCCTTCCAAGTTGTTTAGCCTTATGTAAGAGTAATTTTAAATTAAAAACCCGTCGTGAAGAACACACAAAGCAATTACACATCTGAATGTATTTTCAAACATCAAACATCGTTAAGAAGTAAAAATAACATAAGTCTCAGGGGCAAAAAAATCCTTTTAGCACTGTTGCTTTATTTTATCAGCCATGTCCAACAACTTTACTACCTCATTTTAATGCTGGAAGCAGGACAGAATCCTTCATTTAGATACAGTATGGTTCACTGTTGAAAACCTGAAGATTTATGATTCTTACCCACTAAGGTCCAGACCTCCCAGACCCCCAGACTAAGCTGTCTGATAAACCAGAATACGAGCTACCATATTTTGCTTTCTAGTTTTATTCTTGTTCTTTCTCAGAACTGGACCTTGAACTGCCTAACTACTTTACAGTAATTACCATTCTACTTAAATTTACAGCACCATATTTAGATAAAAGCTGGTCATCCAAAAAGAAGCAAAATATGCATTCAGAAGCTGTAATGAGACTTTTTTTCAGATGGAAATCAAGACAGGCATATCTCTTAAATAGTATATTAACTCTTTAACAATAAAAGCTTTTCCTTTTCAAGGCTGCCAGAGATTTCATATAAAAATTCACAGAAGGCATAACATTGCAAAATAGCTCTTATTAGCTATTGTGTACTTCCAGTTCATTTCTCCTTCTACACCTCTACTTTATTATCTTGTCTTTCCACTTCCTTATTTTAGTAGGACATTAGAAAGGCAACAAGAGCTTTTATGCAGAAGAGGAAAAACACAGCCTATATATAAGAAGAATTACCTTTATTTATAGTGTATGTCAATATTTTTCCTTAAACATCACTAAGTGTTTAGGATTTTAATGTTACCAGAGACTAGGTTTTTCTAAAACAATGAAATAATCAATCTTAGAGTTTTGACTTGAAGAGTTAAGGGGCAAATGACATTACTATTCATTACTAGGTCAGAAATATTGAGTTAGAAAACTATTTCAGAGTTGCAAAGGATTACTCAATTACTGTAAATTCTGTCACTTAGTTTTTTATTTTTAGAAATCATCTGGGGTTTCTATTTTTAGGGATTTATTATTAACAGCTTGAAGACCTTGGAGCTTTCCTTGCTGTACAGGAATAGAGAAGCTGCTGTGTGATGTCTTGGCTATAACAAAATTCATACCATTCAGAGTGGTTTAAAAATGAAGGGAAGCAGGAGGGCATTGTTTCAGTTGTTGATTTATCTAGCTTGGTGACAGAGGATCAGGTGGGAAGGCAAAGATTTTTTGAAGGTGAGTCATAATGATGAGGTAAGTATTCTGAGAGGGGATTTTATTTTTTTTTTTACAACAGCAAATCTAATAAGAAAGATGATAGGTCTGCTGACTATTGAAGTTTCTCAACATCTCTGGTTCTTGAAACAAGTTGTTTCTTCTTTTTCCTTTCCACCTGACATGGGAGACAGGCTTGAAAGCCTCTGAGAGAAACGATATTGATTTCCTCTTAAGGATGGATTAGAAGAATGAGAGCCTTGAGGAAAACAGCTGCCATTTCTCCATAGTGTACTTTAAAAGAAAAAATTCCATTGTGTTTCTACTAGTTGAGTAATAGCCCCCAAATACTTCCCAACACTTAAAACTCTGAATGAGACAGGATTCCCTTTGGTCATGCTTCTTATCTTTGTTTTACAAGCATAGATCTGTGTTGATGTTAACAATGCTGATTTTAACAAATGCTGAGATAGTTACACCTTTGATGACATGGATTACTTGCTGAACAGCCAAAATAATTACCAGCACCACTTTATGAGAATACCTGTATGCTTCCCTCTTTAAAGTAGGTCAGTCGTCTTCCACTGTTGCTTTAGTTTCATCTTACCAAACATTGTATGCCATGTTGTATATATTGGGGTTCAGAAATCCTTACCATGAAAACACCACATGAGTTATTTTTACATGGACCTGGAAAATTCACTGACTAAAATTGAGATATTTCTCTGGTTTTAATATTAATTTCGTCTATCTGCTGTATAACAATGATTATCATTTGTCTCAATATACTCATAAAGGATATTCCTATCTAGGTGAAAAGTTGAAATATAAAAGCAATTTAGTGGTTAAACATCTGGTTTAAATAACTCCCTGGAAATGCAAATTTTAAATTGCTGCAAAGCAGTCTCAGATCTTAGGCTTTCAAAGTAGTCAAACTAAATACCATGCAATTTACTCTGTAGGGATAATTAGACTAGTATTTAAAAATGAAGTCAAATCTACTCTGCAGGGTTGCTTAAGATCCAGTGATAGTATCCACAGGAGAAATCACTTATATGGTCCACAGTGAAGCTTGTATGTCAGTCATGCTAATGACTGCATGCAACACAGTTATGATTAAATTCAGCAGTACAACAGACACAAAGTTACTGACACTTAGGTCCAATTTCCTGAATGATTCTGTGTAAAAATTTGATACAAAAGAGAGACTTCAGATTCAACTTGTCATAATACAAGTTGTAAACTTGTAAACAATGAACTAGAAATAAATATCTACATCAAACCTTTATGACTGCCCATTGTCATATCTTGAATATCAGATTAGGGCTGAGACTTGGAAGGGATCTAGCAAGCTATACTTTTATTCTTACTTTTTTTATGATTATTTCAACCTCTAGAAAAGAATTTAGCAATTCGCAGTTTCACATGGAATTGAGATCGAGTTCCAACCTTTTTTTTTTTTTATTGTTTTCATGCAGTATCAGAGTTTTAGAGCTATATTTGTTATACCAATATTTGTCAGTGACAAATAATCCATATCTGAAATTACTAATCTGATTTCATTGGAAGATACCATACTTCAATTTCTTTATTGTATGGTGGTGTGTGGGAATATAAATATGAATGTGTCGAAAGGTGTCTCTGTATTTTAGTGAATACACAAGTAGCCCATAGCCAAAGTTTTTAGGTCAGTAAAAATGTCTGAAATATTTTTTGAGATCATTTCCACATAAGTACATTTCTGTTAATATTTTTTTTATCTACAGTACTAACATAATTGCCCAAAATCTTCAGTATCCTTACTCAGATGTATCAATATTTTTTGTTAGTATAATGAAATTGAGGCAGTTTACACACCATTGCAATTAACAGGCATTTACAGCTTCCATGACAAAACATAGTCTTACTCCATAAATAAGAAATTTTAAGACCCATGCAACATCTAGCACTAAGACTTTGACAGTATCAAGTATTAAAACAGGTATGTACATTGTCTGAAAATTAGTTTCTTTTAATAAAAAGAAATAAATTCAAAATCTTCTTGAATTTGCTGTCATAATTTAAAATCCAAAACAGTACCATCTCTTTGAACCTATATAATGCACTCCTTTATTTATTAAAGAGCTGTTGTAGGGCTACAAGCAACAGAAAATGAACAGTTGTATGAATGCTTCTGCTTGAATAAAACTCAAGCAGCAAGATAATTTTTTTTTTAAATGGAAAATAATTTATTTATCAATAAATGTATCAATATACTCCTGAATCAGGCAGAGTGTTAGTATATGCTGTTAGGCTTAGGTACAAATACATGTATAGAGAATAGTGATGTATCTAAGAATTAAACTAGGAATACATAAATCTGTATGAAGCTTTTTGAATATTCTGTTCTAAATACTGTTGCTGTCACCTTAGAAAGAATTCTAAATAGTTATTTAGAAATACATTGGCACTACTATCTGATGTTATTATTAATGTTTCAAAAATAGGGTCCATAGTTAATTACATAATAAGCAGAGCTTCATGGTAGGGCACTTCTTAGAAGAAATATGCCCTAATTTTGAGAAATTCATAAATTAGACACTGTAAGTGTAAAGCAAGAGCAATCTAGATGAAAAATACACTTCCTTTTCTTCTAGTATGTGCGTATTTAAAATGGATTACCAGGTGTTTTCAAATGTTTGTGTGAGAGACTCATTTAATTTCAGCAGGTAATCTTCAGCATGTAACCTCAGGCTCTGTATGGTCAATACAGAGATGGGCACGCCTGGAGAACGATTGGTCTGACCTTTCTCAGGCATCTCTGGAGATGCCTGTTCCTACCTGTGATTACGACTGGAGCCACAGTGACTGCCACAAGTACCATCAAACACAGAGAGGAAAATTCCAGCTGAACATACTTTCAATTCATTGTACAGACTGTGCAAATTTCATGTAATTTATCTTGCCCTTTAAGCATCAGTAGTTATTTGATTTGGTGACTCTGTTCTGTCTCACTTAAACTGGACTTGAATTAGAACTTACATAGGGCAAGAATGTAGCCCAGACTGCATTTACATATGCCCTTAGATTGTTAAATGAAAAAGAGCCAAATAATTTCCTTACCTTTAGAAACCATTAAAATCCACATATTAGCATATGGGTTATTTTGAATCACTTTTCTCTAATAGTTTGAATACTGAATCAACATCATACAGTGCTGAGAGACATAATAAATTTTGACCCCCTAAAACCTCTAAATCTTATCTTAAAAATTGTTCTATAAACGTGTGTTTTTGCAAATAAGGAAATGCTTGCTACAGGGACTGAAAGAATGTGAGGCAGGTCTATAATTCAGAATTACTTGCATAAAAACTAAAGCATTTTAAACTGTTATAAACTTAAAAAAATTCTTGTTTGAAAATATCCTTCACAAAGTAGAGTAACAATATAGTTCAACAAAGACAAATTCAGAGTGCTACACTGGAGGCAAAATAACACCTAAACCTGTGGGGAGCAAAAAGTTGAATAAAAAATAAACAGTGTACCTTTGTAGCAGAGACAGCCAACACCGCCTGGGCTGCCAGTTAGGAGTGTGATTATTGCCAACAGTCAGGACCACAATTATTACCTTCTCTTCTGCTCTCAAGGGACCAAACTTGGGCTCCCCATGACATATGATGCTCTGCCTATGAATTAAGGTAGCCAATGACCAGCAAGTTAAGTCTTCTATTTTACTAGAGTACGTAGTATGAGATAAAACAGAGAAGAGGGATAATTTTGAGTAACCTTGTCTCGGTTTGAGAGGAAGTGGTTTTTTGGGAAGTTATAGTCAAACCAATCAGTGGTCAGATTCGAATATTGACACCTGGTGTGACCACTGAAGACATGGATCGCCTCTGAGGACACACAGGGTTAAAAGCAGAGCATTCCCAGAGTTCGCTCTCTTTTGTCCTGGCCGCAGGAGAGTGCACATCTCCTCTGCCAGCCACAGGCTGGGTGGGGAGGGGGAGCCATGGAGGCCCAGGCTGAGGTAGGCCGGAGCCCCGGAGAGAGAGAGAGAGGGTGGAAGGGAATGGAACCGGGCCAGCCCCTGCAGGACGGAGGGGTGGAAAGACACTGAAATGTCTTTTGTTCCCCCCTCCAGAGGAAGAGAGAGAGAGAGAGAGAGCGAGAGAGAGAGAGAGAGAGAGAGAGCCTGTGCTGGCAGAGGAGGCGGAGGGGGGGAGGAAGGTGCCCAGTATGTGGGAGTCCCCGCTGTGACATTTCAGTCTCCTGAGGGCAGCAGAGCTCGGACTTTTAACCCTTTCCTGGGTGAAGGAAACTTTATGAAATATTAGTCCTCCTGGCTGGTGGTTGGAGAGAGAAGAGAGACAGTCTGGGACCTGAGATGTTAAGAGGAAGATAGGAAGAATCCGAAGTAGGAAGAGATGCTGGAGTGGTTTTTGGCTGGACTTTTCTTGTCTAGCCATAGACTGAACCAAGTGGCCTGTCATACGTGAAACTGGATTTAGGGGGATGCGATGGCTTGAGCCAAGAGAATGACCTGCAGTAAGGACACCATGGAAAGGAGTGGAGTGAACAGAGGAAGATGAAGAGGGCGTGGTGTTGCCCTCTGTCTTCAGGGAGAAGAGCTCTGTTCTCGAGACCCTCGGCCCCAGGGGATGAGAAAAATAGGGGGGACTGTTGTCCCAAAAATGAGAAATGGTTGGTTTTTGGTACTTGGCAAAGCATCCTTGAAGAAACCCTGTGAGCAGTTTCGGTCCATGGACAGTGGTGAGAGCACTGTACATGGAAGGAGGATGTCACAATGGCAGATTTTCTCCAGGCAGTGCCGTGTGTGACATGGAAATATGGGAGGTTTCAACTGTGTTTCATGGGGAGGACTGTAGTACAAGAGAGACTCCTCTCTCCCCTGATGGACTGAGAGTTGTTTATTTGAGTGGTGGTAACTTGATCAGGTTTCCAAGGTTTTGTCTCACTGTGGTTTGGTGGAAATTGGGTGGGAGGAGGAAGAATGGTTTAAAAGGTTTTCATTCTGTTTCCTGTGTGTTCCTGTTATTTTGGTGTAGGTTAATAAAGTTTTTCCCTCTCTTTCTAAGTTTGAGCCTGCTCTGCTCTGTTCCTGGTCACATCTCACAGAAGTTAGTTGAAGAAAATATATTTTCATGGGGGCACTGGCATTGGGCCAGTGTCAAACCATGACAAACCTGCTTTTTCCCTTGCAGTCATGTACGAATCACTGTTTCAAAGCATGGACTTCCCAGGCAGAAGTCGCATTGCAAACCATGACATTTACATTCAAAGCAGAACATTTCATCAGACTGACAGGTTCTCTCAGCTTGAGGTCATATCCTGGGCACAACTTAATGCTTGTTCATATTTGCCAGCACCAAATCTTAAGGCATTTACAAACTCACCCTGTAGGAGTTTCTGTTAACTACTGAAAAATCGTTGGCTTCTTTTAGTCTACTCAACTGCTGAAATTGAAGAACAGTGTTAGTAGACTTTTAGAAGACCCAAATCCCTCTTGAAAGACTGAATGTATACAAAGACTATTCTGGAATATGGTGCATGGCTGACTGAAATGTTTTCTTCAGTCTTCTAAATTTACAATACATGTAGCAGAGAAGCCAGAGTTTTCATTTGTAATTTTTTCAAAGTGTTGTTTTTCACCTGAGAGCAATTACCCCCCAAAATATCATAGAATATGTTTTCATATGATTAATAAAAGTGAATGTTAGAATGTCAAAATATTCTTGGCCTCCTGGATGTTTCCTCAGTTCTGCAGAAACAGAAAGGCAAGGAAAGAAATAATGTTTTCCTGCAACATGGAAGACTCTTCCCCACAAATCTAGTGGACTTGTATAAATTCATTTGTTGGTAGTCACTTGCCCAGAAAGTAGAGCACTACTTTAGCCTGTAGAACAGTCAAATCTAATTTATCTCTAGTTATATACAAATATAAGAAAATAATAATTGGCTTTGTAGGCCAATTATGTAAAACTACAGAAAAGAGCAAGTGGAGATGGCAAGAAATGTGTGGAGAAAGAGTAGCCTATCATATTTAAACAGACAGTAAATAAGTCAGCCAAAGGTGAGTGATCTGCTGAATGTCACCCTATTAGCTAATGAAAAGACCTCCCGAAGTCACTCAACATGCAGGTGTATTCAGAGCTTGGCAGAAGTCTCCTGCTCTCCCCCTTACTTGGGCTAAGGCCTGTTCCTGAATCCTCATTCAGAACACCAAAGATAAAATTAAGAACACATTTTACATGGAAAATTTTTCCTTCCTAACCTTTATGCAAGGTTAACATAGTGTGTAAATTTCATCATGCTTAATTTCAAAGCTATGCTACTACTACAACATATTAAAGCAGAAAAGGTTGCAGATCTTAAAAGAATAATTTCATAGTTTATGCAATCTACCCTTCAATTACAACTGTCCTTTTTACATTCACTTCCACTTCAGCTGCACTGTACTGCTACAAAAGCAGGACCAAAACTGTCATTAAGTTTCTGATAAGCTCTCTCTTAGATGCAACACTCACCCTCTAAAAACACACTCATTTCAGTAATTTAATGGACATTTTTTTTAATAAAAGAAACCTATATAACCACAAAAACTGAGTATCTGCAGCAATAAGCCATCATGACCAAAAGTCATAGAGAAGAAATGCATAATATCCAGTCACTGAAACAAATGTGAACAGAAGAGACTCCTTAGCAAAAAAAGTGAGGAATTGGATTAAAAATATATATACTAAGGCTCAATAAGCTTGAAGTAGGAAGAAAATTACCTGTCTGCTAAAGGAATATGCATGTATAAAAGGTATGAAGAGTTAGAGATGAGAATTCTATTAGCAGACATGGATAGGTCTCATGTTCCAGGGAAACCAAACTGGTGAAATGCAAAGTGGGTGACTAAAAGGGAGGGTATTGCTGAATTAGGCTGTTTCTTATGTCTTTATGACTAATATACTGTTACAGTTTTCAACTCCTATTTAGTATCTTAAGACAGCATTTTGGTTACACCAAGTAAAATCCTAATGCCACCACTAATGAAAAGTTTCCTTAATTAAAATATCAGTTTTCCCTGGATAAGGCAAATTAAAAAGTTTATATAAATCCTAGGATCTGACAGATTTTATTACCTTTTTAGATGATTCATGATTGGTATTGTGTTTTTCTTCCCTTGCTTCTCTCCCCATTGTGTTCTAATTGCTTGCAATTCAACAAAAAGTCTTTGTGTTTGCTATTTCTTTTTTTTTTTCCCTTATGAGATTAATAAGAACTTATTTTAAGGAGGGTACATTTCAGAAATTAATTTAAAGCAGATGGAGAAGACAGCAGGAAAGCAACATCAATAGGTAGCAGGTGAACAACACAGTACGAGACATTTTATTTCCCTAATTTTTGTTTCGTGATAATGAAGAAAAGGAAATATGCAAAGAAGATCTTAAAAGTCAAGATTGTATTATTCCTTCCTATATGATTTCTTTAATTCTGGCTACTCAGCATTTCCAGAAGAGTCACTGAAAATCAACACTGAATTTCTCATGGTTACTTTAAATGGTTTGAATTCTGACCATTGCCACTAGACTGGCTAATATCTCTAATGCTGTTCACTATGTGGTTTCGTTATGAGCTTTGATACCTGCTGGTTTTCTGGTTGGTTGCTTCTGCGTCCTTCTACAGTCCTCACAGAGCAAGCTGCAACTGGATCTTTGTGTGTCATTTGACTGAACTGTGACTTTCAAGCTTTGTTCCTTAGAAAATCAAATTCTATGTGCACTACTTGCTGCATTCCCATTTTTACAGCATAGTTGTTTTAACAAGATGATTTTGATGATACATTGTCTGGCTTGACATGCTGTAGTGTTGTTCCTTGTCTGTTTATACATGTGAGTCCCAATACTAAATTCAGTCAGAAAGTTGCTCTCAAAGAGATATACTTCAATATGATACATGATTTCTTTATCTCTTTAGCTACGTATGCTACTATCTGTAATCTACACACTAAAAATTCTCAGAGAAATGTTTTTCCAAACCTGCTGTTCAAAATCAGCAGGGGAGGTTTATGTACCTACAAGCTGAATTAAAGCCTACACCACAGCAAACAGTGGCATTTTCAGATACTGAGAACCATTGCTGGACTTGCTGTGGAGAAATTTAAAATATTTTATAACTCAAAGAGTCCAACGAATTGTTGATGTTCTTTGGAAAAATGTTAAATTTAAAAAAAATAAAAAGGTATTCCTTTGAAGAATTCTGCCAAATTCCTCCCTGCATTTTTATTTGTGTTCCTTTGAAGAATTCTGCCAAATTCCTCTCTGCATTTTTAGCTAGCTAATACATCAAAAGCATATCATTTGGTGAATGAGCTTTCATACGCATGCCAATAGTCTTGACTTACTGCTCCCATGACATGCAGAATATCAATGGTAAACAGAAGTTCTTTACAATCTGACCACTGTGCATGCATATGTTGAAACCCTTCCCAGTCTTAAAATGTCAAATTAGTAAGCAAATTCAAATTTTTATCCCATGTATTTATTATACTATATAAACTATTTAAGTTTCTTTGTAGACATTAAATTCCAAAATGTGGAGAAAGCTGTAAGAAAACAGTCACAATCATCTGCACACTGATCATTGTCAAAAGTTCTAGCTACACTTTTTTCCAAACCCTAAGCTTCTTCTATCTGGTTTGAACCCTAGTTTATCCAGTTATCAATCGTACATTTCAAATTATACTGAAAGCTATGAGAGCTGCTGAAGAGGCTCTCTTATTACTTGTCATCTTCTACTTAAAAACAGCAAATGGAAAATATTTCTGCCATATATGCTACTGGAAAATATTAATCAAATATTCTAAGAAATGCAGGGTTTAAAAGTTCTTAGAAAAGTTGCATCCTATCCTCTCACATAACTAGGTACTAGAGTAGGGACCCTTGGGATGCAACCTAACTGTAACAAATTTGAAATATTAGTATTATGTCATACAAGGTTGCTAAGTTTATGTCACCTTAATGGTTCCCTGCCTGCATGCACTATCAATAATAGTAATATAGCTGCCACCACTAATTCAAAGAGGCTGGAATTATGTCATACCAAACTGCTCAGTTTATGACATCAGCATGAGAGCTGTATGGGGACTGAAATATCAAGTTAAGAAAAGCTGAAAGAGGCATAGTAAACTTGTATAACCAGCTTGCTTTTCTTTAAACTTTGAGGGTGTGCCTGCACGTCCTGAACATGCCAGCAGTTATCTGCAGAATCTTGCCAATATTCTGATACACAGTGGCCATTTCATTTTCTAAACAATGAATTGAAGGATTAATTTTCAAGAGATCTTCATTCCTCATAGCAATAGTAAAAATTGTGCTTTGACTTGAATAGGCACTTGGAAAAAACACCCACCATTGGATCTAAAAGGATAAAACCTATTTGTGCCTCTACGCGGCATAGTACCTGTACCCTGTTACAAGTTTAATCCTAAATCCAACAGGAGCTGGATAGTAATTTCAGGACTTAGAGTCAGACCTTTAGACTATTTTAAGCCTAAAGCTCCAGTTCTCACTTAAATGCTTATAGATGTCTTTTGTAAGGATACAAGTAAAAACTCAAGTCTTTCACAGTACACATGCCTATGAAACATGTCCAGACATCTACAGAAGAGTGCTACTCAATCTGAAGTCTCACTGTTACTTCTGCCAGGCAAATAATATTTGTGCTGCATAAGCTCAAATCACCATTTAATTGAGCTTTTGTGGAAACAGTTTAAAAAGGAACTCGATGTTTATCCAACCTGTCCTTTTTCAAGAACGCATATCTCAAACTGCAGGGAACAAATGAGGCCCCAGAAGTTGGCACTGTTTCTCATGAGAGACTTAGCAGAGTCGGTAGAGCTACTACACAGCAGGAAATGCATTCTGCCATGTCATTTAATTCCTCCTTGCATAACCTATATGTAAGAGTACACAGGAGGCAATCAGAAAGTCAACATGATGGCTTTGTGTCGCTGTGATTCAAGCTATGACAGAATTCCTCAACGGCTTTTTAGTCACTCCTCTTGTAGCAGTACAGCACAAAATCAGAAATGCTTCATCCAGCTTGTGGGGAAGGAGAATTGTGGCAATTAGGTGTGGGAACACCTTTCACCTTGCCATTCAGCATTACAATAATTCTTTGAAGATAGCAACTAACCGCACTTAACCACAAATTATTTGTGCATTTCGGAAAACCGCAACACAAATAATCTTAATCTTCAGCTGAAAAGACAAGGCAGCCAGAGGAAGCAAATAGCTGCACAAGGGCTTTACAGTCACTGCTACAAATAATCAGGCAAACTAATACAGATTCTAGGGAGGAGGGAAAGTATTTTTGTAAGACAAAGGAGGAGATGAATAAGGCACAGAAATTCCATGAAGATTTTGTGCTGTCTCAACTTCTTAGCAATCACTGAGCATCTGATGGTGCCTGCAAACAGTACAGATGAAATTCAGTGATGCTGCAGTGATTTAGGGTTTCTATCTGATGAGATTCCTCTGACACAGTGCACATCCTACGTGATGCTTTATATATTTGAATATCTTATTAAAACTATGAAAAAATAAATTAATAAGTCTTTAATTTCTATTAAGTTAGTTTTCTATAAACATCCCTTCATTTAATGATGTTTTCATTTCACTAATTTTGGAGAGGAGAGGAGAGGAGAGGAGAGGAGAGNACTATGAAAAAATAAATTAATAAGTCTTTAATTTCTATTAAGTTAGTTTTCTATAAACATCCCTTCATTTAATGATGTTTTCATTTCACTAATTTTCAAGAGGAGAGGAGAGGAGAGGAGAGGAGAGGAGAGGAGAGGAGGGTTGAAAGGGACACACAATAATTTTACACATGATGGAAGAGATGATGCTTGGATTTAGTAGCTGTGATCAAACAACAGCATCCTTCCTTGCCTCTCACTGCAGGGCAAAGGAAAATATTTGAAAGATTTTGCTTATTTACAGGTTTTGCTCATATTTCTCACAGATCTGAGAGAAAACTTTGTCGCTCCTGACTTTACTGCTTCTGACAAATAAAAAAAAAAGTGAGATTTAGCTTTGGAAGTATTTGTAATCACATATATTTGGTATCTAAGCCTATATCACAGCAATTTCACTGCTCTCAGGAGCCAAGACAGATAAATTAGAGCTATCAGGAGTTACAGGTCACACCACCACCTTTTGACTATAAAAGCTGTCAGTCACTGAAAATAAGGATCAAATCATCCCCTTGACAATTATTTACTGACATACACATCTTACTAATATAAAATTTGCTAATTAAAAATATTAAAGAAACAATTGAACAACTAATAGCCTGAAACTTATTTGCATATTGTTTACTTTAAACTCTACAATATTTTAGGAATGAGACGATGACTTATGCCGTTACTGCACTTAACTGGTTGATGACTGACACCTCAAAAAATAGTTTAAAAGAGATCTACCAGCAAAAATTTCAAAATGCTCATTCCAGTTAAATGTCATGAGAGTTCTAAAATTTTGCTTCTCGCACAAGCACGTCTACCACTGTACTGCTTAAAAAACTACCCAACTTTTGGACTTCAAATCCAAAACAAAAAACAAACTAGAAAAACAAAGGTGAACATACACAAGAATTAACTTAAAGACATCTTATAAATAACTCTTTTGTTCCTTTACCAAAAGTTTTATCAGACTAAATGTCTTTTTTTTTGGTTTGGTTTTCTTTTTTTTTTTTTTGGCATAACAATGACCCTAGCATTCTAAAAGAAGTAGCAATAAAACTTTATAAATATCAACCAAGAGTGTACAATGAATATGAAAAAAAATTCATATAATTCTTAATTTCATACTTTGCTATATCCATTTGCAAACTATTAGGAATGAGAAATTATTGTAGAACAGATTACATGCTAGAATCTACATATGCTTCATAAAAGGCCCTATACTGAGGCCTAGGCAAAAAAAACCCCTTACAAAATAGAATTGCCCTGAACTTAATTCATCAAAATAAGAGCTATAAAGAAATGACAGATGTTGCATAAATGTAACTATATATGATACTATGGACAAAAATAAAAGAAATTTCAAAACCACCAACAATCAGACAAACCTAAGGTCTCTGAACATTTCCAAAAATATTTGTGCTAACATTCAGTTTCATTTTTTATTAAACAAGGTCATTATTTTACAAGTTTTCTCTAAGAAAATAAAATCTATATGCTAATGAAATGACATGTCACAAAAATAAAAAATGAGGTTTCTCTGTGTAGCTTTCGTGTTCTCCCATTACAGACTGAATATTCAGAAATTACTTTTAGTAACTTTGACAGGTATTAAAGCAGCTTTTAAATGCCAGCTCCTACTTGCAGAGACGACTGACATTGAGACTTACTTGGACAGGTAAATGTTAATGAAGGAGTAAAGTGAAGAAGTAAAGTCAGATCTACTAAACCCCACTCTATAGACAATAACCAGACACACTTTTTTACAGCACTGTTTTGTAACATTGCTCTCACCAAGGTCATACAAAGTGATTAAAAATGATGGAGACCTCTGTCTATACTATATCATACAGAAACATTACTACCAAGACAGCACAATTGAAAACTGCTCGTTCAATCAACCCTAGTCCAGACTTGAATCATTTATCAACCTCTGTCTTGGGAGCTCCAGTACTGTGCTTCCATACACAGTCACAATAAGAAATGTAATTTTGTGGTTCCCCATCCTACTCCATTCACATTTGCAGTCATTCTCTCAAGATGTACTTCATTTTTTTGTCGCTAAAAGGTATTCTGCTCTCCCAGCAACAAGCCACAAACCCTGGAGATACAGAAAAACAGTAATTACATTGAATCTCAAATTGTATCATTTTTCCTAAGTATTTTATTAGCTTTGAATTCATTAATACTCCAGGGCATGTTAGACAGTCATGTTAGTGCAATGCAACACAGACAATCTGAAGAAGCTTTAAATTATCTACATAAGGTACTAGCAATGACCTAGCGATAGTAGCACAAAGCTCAGTGCTAGAGCTGACAAAGTGGAAATTACCTGTGCTCACTGCTTGTAGGCCTAAATGGTGTCTGGTGCTGGAGCTGCTTCAACACTGTCACCTCAGCCACAGCTATGCTACTGTGCTCTTCTGCACGGGGAAATAACCTGATTCTCAGCACACTGGCTCTCACCATGAAGTTTATGGACAACACAGTTTTCACACCTCACATGCCATAGCTATCTACCTGGGGAAGAGTACACACTTTACAGTGGCTGCACATAAACCCCAGCAAGAAGACTTGAGAATCAAACTAACCTGAGGATTATAACCATTTGTGCAAATAACTTTTCACCCTTTTTACAGGGCTTATTCCAAGATTTTTGTTGTCCATGTGTGGTACTTTTCTGTATATCCACGATTATCCGCTGACCCTTCTATAAAATACACTATGTGGGTAGATAATCTTCCTTCCATTTTAAGAAACATATGCTTAGAACATTTAATTTTTCACTGCAGCATTAATATAGTAAAGCAACTGTAAACCTCTACATGTACTCTGCAGCTAAGAAAAAATACTAGATGGCATGACAGAGCTATGTAACTTGAATGGATATATTATTATACACAGCCTCCATCTTCACCTATTCAAGTGAAGAAAAAAAGTGAAAATATGTATCAGCATGATATTAATGCTGAAATTTTGCACGCATCAAGTCAGGAAGCTGCATGTTACAGTTTCCATAGCAACCATAATTCAATCTCCTTTTGCATTTGTGGTAATTTTTAGCAATGTATTTGATATAATTGTCATGTGGGTAACACTTTTCTTGAAAAAATGGTGTAATTTCACGTTGGATTATCTTTACACGAAGGGCATAGCTTTGCAGTCCCTACTAGCACAAAACTCACAGAGATGCCCTTTATGCTTGTATCAGTTCACCTTCTGTGTGTCTGTACAAGGTGGAGTGTCAACGTCAACTGGGTGTCATATGGGATATGGGGCTGTTGGTGATGTGCACAAAATATAAAATATTTCAAACTTCTGATCTACTGAAGCCCACCCTGGAGAACAATTCTGTTGATTTTTCTGCCAACACCTACTCATCTAAATGCATACTCACATTATTCTGGCTTGCATATTTAATCTTTTGTAATTATTTCACTAAAATATTAATTTAAGCATACAATAAATTATACATACAATTCTTTTGAAGTGAATTCTCAAAAAAATTTTTGTACCTTTAAATTATTACCTAATTAAAGTAGCATGTGAACAATTTTACTAAATAAAGCCAATGTTCTGATAACTCAGTAAAAGCTTTTCCTTTGCAGGAAAGGGAGCAGAAGGTTTAGTAGTACATGAGACACTGTCTTCCCTCACCAGCTATTATAAACTATAAGTGCTGCTTTTTAAAACTCAGTAAATTTACTGGTTTATCACTTGCTAAATATATATATGGATATATAAAAATAGCCCAAAGTACAAGTCCCCTCCCATACTAAAATCATTTTTATACATATATGTTTTTCTAGGAATATTCTTATTGCTTCTGAATCCGTCAACTGTGTCTGTTTTACTTAAAAGTGGCCAATAATCATGAACTAAAGTCTATAATCAATAAATAATAATAGTATTCATCCTGATTTGGAAACTACTATTTCAAGTTTCAGTTTGGAGTAAAATACAATGACTGAATTGAAAATTTTAAGAATGTGATCTGTATGTGCAATATAAATAAAATATTGCAAAAAAGTAACATGATGCCTTCTTTTAAAATAATTGTTGTCCATCCTTAAATATATTACCTAACAACAAGTTATCAGATAGACTACTGACGCTGCTACAAAGTGCTGCTTGCCACTGTAATTTGTGTAAATTAAATCTGTGCAGCCAAAGCTCAAACTAGAGTTGAAGATGGCCAAAAAATGTGGAGGAAAATAAAAATAATCTTTTCAAACATATTAATGGCAAGATCAATGTAGAAATAACATCCACCCATAACAGGATGAGGACAGACACCTCACAAACAGGGACATGGAGAAGGCAGAGGTGCTTAATGCATTCTTTGCCTCTGCTTCATCCAAGGGGGTCTCGGCTCCCTGAACTGGAGGACCATGACAATGAGAATGACCAACTCCCAGTCAACCCTGAAATTGTGTGGGATCTGCTGCTCCAGCTGGATCTTTACCAATCTATGGGGCCTGATAGGATTCATCCAAGAATCCTCAAAGAGCTGGCTGATGTCATTGCAAAACCTCTCTCAATGACTTTTGAGCAGTCTTGGAAATGCACAGAGGTCCCAGCTGACCGGAACCTGGCAAACAGTGCTGTGATTTTCAAGAGGGGCAAGAAGAAGGACCCTGGAAAATACAGGCCTGTCACTCTCACTTCAGTGTCTGGTAAAGTCATGGAGAAGGTTATTCTGGGGGGTAATGAAAAACATCTGAAAGACAATGCAGTCACTGGTCACAGCCAGCACAGCTTCACGAGGGAAAAGTCCTGCTTATCAAACCTGGTTTCCTTTTATGACAAGGTAACCCACCTCGTGGATCAAGGGAAGCCCCTGGATGTGATCTTTCTGGATTTCAGCAAAGCTTGTGATACTGTGTCTTACAGGATCCCTCTGGACAAAACGTCCTGCACTCAGCTGGACATCATGTGATGAGTGAGCAACTGGCTCATGGTTTGGGCACAAAGGGTGACAGTAACTGGGGTGACATCAGAGTAGTGACCTGTCACTAGTGGGGTCCCACAGGGCTCCATCTTAGGTCCTGTGCTCTTCCACATCTTTGGAAATGAACTGGAGGCAGGACTGGAAAGGATACTGAGAAAGTTTGCTGATGAAAGAGAACTGGGAGAAGCTGTTGCCTCTCTTGAAGGAAGTCAGTCCCTGCAGAGAGTCTGAAAAAAATGAGGGCTAGGCAATCACCAGCCATATGAAGTTCAACAAGGCAAAGTGCCAGATTCTGCACCTGGAATGCACAAACTCTGGATGTATGGATAGACTAGGGAAGGAGACTCTGGAAAGCAGTGCCACAGAAAAGGACCTGGGGATCCTGGCTGATTAAAAGTTGAGTATGAGTCAGCAGTGCCCTGGCAGCCAGTAAGGCCAACCCTGTCCTGGGGGGCATCAGGCCCAGCATCTCCAGTCAGGCAAGGGAGGGGATTGTCCTGCTCTGCTCTGCCCTGCCCTGGGGTGGCCTCACCTCAAGTGCTGGGGGCAGTTTTGGGCATTAAAAAAGGAACATTAAACTATTAGAGAGTGTACAAAGGGGGACAACAAAGATGGTGAAGGGCCTTGAGGGGAAGCTGTATGAGGAGCAGCTGAGGTCACTTGGCCTGTTCTCCCCGGAGGAGACTGAGGGGAGACCTCACTGCAGTTACAGCTTCTTGTGAGGGGAGGAGGAGGGGCAGACACTGATCTCTTCTCTGTGGTGGTCAGTGACAGGACCTGAGGGAATGGCCTGAAGTTGTGTCAGGGGAGGTGTAGGTTGGATATTAGAAAAAGATTCTTCACCCAGAGGGTGACTGGGCACTGGGAGAGGCTCCTCAGGGCAGTTGTCGTCACAGCACCAAGCCTGACAGAGTTCAAGAAGTGTTTAGACAATGCTCTTGGGAACATGATGTGACTTTTGGGGCTGTCTTGTGCAGGGCTAAGATGGACTTGATGATCCTTGTGGGTCCTCTCCAACTTGGCATATTCTGTCATTCTGTGATACTGCAGCCCAAAAAATATGGTATTGCCATTACTTGTAACAGGCAAAAAGATTTGCATTAACTTAATAACAGAGATCTCAGGACACTTCATATTATGGCAATTTCTCTTGTTTTAGCTTGCTTTAGCTTTAAGACCTAAACGTGTAACAGAATTGATCAGTGACTACTGCCTAATTTGCTTTTAGCTTTAGTGTAATCATGTAGTATAATGACTACAAACATTGTAAATGTGATACATTCATAATTAACAATAAGCAGTAGTAGTTATTCTGTGCAGAACTATTTGTGGCCTTGGAATGATAAAGTTGTGCACTGACATATAAGCACAGGCTGACAGAGACCTTGAAGGTACAGGAACAGATTTATTCTATGGACCAGGTGAGTTTAAATACATAATCAAGCATCAGTTACTGATTACTATAAATGCACCTTGGGAACTAATAAAATAAAAAATTTAGGGATAAACTCAAAGAACCGTAGGCCAATAACACCATTTAAAAAAAACACAAAAAAACCCATGGACAAAAAAAACGAAAACAAGAACAGAAGAAGAAACCTCCATTATCAACATCATAAACCTCCTGGTGAAGAATCTGGGATTTAAAACACTACTAAATAATAGGATGTACTCTGGCCTATTTTTATATACTTATATATAGTGAGTGAGAAAACAGTAAAGTTACTCAGGTTTGAAAAGCAGCACTTGGTTTATAATAGCCAGTGAGACAAGATCACATCTCATGGATAGGTGAACCTTTTGCTCTTCTTGGAAAGAGAAAACTTTCTATTTATTAATCAGGCTCTTTTGGTAATAAATCGATCATTTTGACTGTGACTGTTAGCTTGATTGTAACTGGTGTATTAATATCAACAAGACTAATAATCCAAGGTTACAAATAAGAGGCATGTTTCCTTAGCCCACATTAACTGTGCAGAGTAGCACAACACTATTGAACCAGTATTTTTTCCCTTCATTTATATGTCTAGATTAGGTCATTAATTTGAGGCAGAGAGTCCAGATTTTCCAGAGAAATTTAAATGTCTTTTCTGACACCATGAAAATCTCAGGTTCAGTCGCCATATGTGTTAAAGGTTGAAGCGTAGTTTTTTCTTTATTCCTTTTGTGAGTATTTGGTTTAAAACAAAAGAGGGGAAAGAAAAAAAGCCATTAAAACAGTTTTCTGCAATTAAATATTGTTTTTCATATATCCTAGAAACTGGTCTACCAACTGGATATCCCATAACCAGCGCAGAATTCCACAAATGTTCCTCAAACTTAGAATATCTACTTCAGATTATTGTTATTGAATTAGATTTTCATTTACAGATTTGCTGGATCTGAAGTCTCAGTTGGTAAAATTATTAATAAAAGGATCCAAATTCTTCTCTAGGTATGTTTATTGGAAGGAATCCTGAGAGGCTCACATGGTGTTAAACCTGAACCATATTTATTCTGCTAACATCGTGGATTGAATCAGTTTGATTTTCTGATCTCTGAATCTTTCAAGTCTGTAGCCATCTGAAAGACCAACATCCAAAAGTTTTATTCTTAAAAGGGAAAAATTATATGCACAACTGAGAAAAGTAAAAGGACAGAGTAATTTCATGATGTGTTAAGCATTTTTCTTTTTGAGATTTATTGGTTCATAAATAGGTCAACATGTTCTAGAAGCAGCTGAAGAATTCTGGAAGAATGTAGGCAGAATTCATACAGAGTCAACTTTTGAGAGGAGGATAAAAATAATATTGCACCTGATTAAAAGCACATTCAGATTCGCAGGGCAATCTCATTATCAAAACCAACACTGTTGCAGAAAGAACAGAGGAAAAGATACACTTCCACACTGAAAACATTTGATAAAGGAGAGAAGGAAGACAAATTCTAGAATTAGATATGGGAACAGGAATCAGAGGACCTTGGATCTTTTCTTTCTTCTACTGGAGACTCACGGCAAAAGTCAATCCTAAGAGTACCTCCACAGACTTCTAATTTGTTGCTAGTTTATCTTCAGCATTAGCAGGAGAAATATTTCTGTGGCAGATGGAATAGAGAATTTACTTTGGATATGGAATAGACTTCAGATATTTTGGTACCATTATTCCTCTCTAGCAAAAGGTACAATGCACTAGCTCAGAGGAATGCTGTGGAGAATTCATCAGTGTTTCAGAGGTACAACATCATCTTTCACCAGGATACTTCATGTAGATGTAACACCTGCTAGTGTTTGCTTGCTCTGAAATGTAAATCATCTTAGGCTACATCAAAATAGTTGAATGTGAGTGCTGTGTATACAACTCTAGCTCTGGTTTCAGATTTGTTCAAAGTAAGGATTTGGTCCAAATATACAGTTCCAAGGTGAGTGTGTAAGGTGATTCTGCCATACATTTCAACACTAAATAGCAAAGCCTTTGGTTTCAAGCCCAGAAAGTATTTCTGAATTCTGCTATTTAACAGATAACCTTACTACAGCAGATTTTGCTGACTGAAACAACGCAGAAAAACTTTATCTTGCAGAAAACTGTACAAGATTTTCAAATTAGTTTGGCAGGCACTCTCTTAGTAGCTTGCAGTAAGAACAAGAAGAAAATCCAGGTTTTTTACTTCATAAGTAAAGTTTGCCAGGGTTTCTCTCTTGTGCCTATCAAGTCTAAGAACTTGAAATTGTAGGCTGGTGCAAGAAAACATGGTGACAGCATTGCTGTTTTGCATTTATTTGAAAATGTTCAGGGCAGCATACAGACAGACAGTTCCTCAATATAAGCAGACCTTCATTTTTCATGTAACACCAACACTTAGAAGGAGAAATAAAAGAGTGGTTGGTCCTTCAGGGCAAGTCTACTGAGTTAATATTGTAAATTTTGCAAGGGTCCCTTTTAAAGATATTCAGAAGTTGGAATACTGATAAGGAATAAAAGCTTACTCAATGTGATAAGTAAACTCAAAAGAAACACAGAACAGGGACAGCTCTATGGTCTCTGAAGTATTAAAGAAACAAACTAGAGGTTTTTTCCTAGCTAAAAATCACCAAAATTACAATTGCTGTTCCACCTAGAGCAGCCAACAGGTAAGGCACTTCTTAGCTGCAGCTGTTTCTTCCTATTTTATTATTCAACAGGGTATTTGATTCTAACTTTTCTCAAGCATTCCCCACTGAATTTGTCACACCCAGTTCAGACATTAAAGATCAGCCATACGGCCTCTATTAAAATTAAAGTGCAGCAACCAGTTAAATCATCTAACACTGAAACTTATACCTGGCATAAACCTTCAATCTACTCACAAAGAATCCAGTTAAACAACTTATCTTTACAGCAGACCAGAGAAATTACATTACTACTATTACGTTGTTTTTCCAAGGTGTAATTAAGACATTGCATAAGTTTAAGGCACATTGTTATATGTGCCTTAAAGTCTGATCATATTCTAATCTTCAAGGCAACAGTCATGTCTGCAGCTATTGAATGTAAGGAAAAATTTCGGGAAGATTTATTTCAACTTCCTTTTTTTTTTTTCCACACATAAAACCCACAGCCTCTGTGACATGAAATTATTTCTACTTACCTGCACTGTAGCCAAGCCTAGACTTTTTGTTATTCAGACAGCATATTAGGAGTCACCTAATCAGTTTATCTTGGAAGGTAAAAGCAAATGACACATTCCCTCTTTCTCATCTATCTCTCTCCTCTACAATTCTTTACATGTAATGTAACCATTTTTAAAGCACAGTTTGGTAAGGAACCTTTCCATTAGGTAATTCTGAGTGTTATTACACTTGGCATTATGCAGGACTAATAGAGTAGTATCTTGCCCACAAAAATACCATGTAATGCAGACTGGAGTCATAATAAGTCAGCATGTAAAGAATATCAATTTTATAGCTATGACTTGCATTCCCTCCTGCCTCTCCCTCTTATAAATCTAGCTTCCTTTTCTGAGGAATGATTGCTGAAATTATTTTGAGAAGGGTTGTGCAAATGTACTTGTCATTTTAATATTTTATCAGAGAAAAGAAAATTTAAGGAAATGTTTTGAAAAAAAAAATGTTCACTGATGGCTTTACATTTTCCCCCACTAATTCTGATACATTTAAAAAGTACTTAAGCACAAATATCTTCCCATCATCTCTCCCAAGTAAACAAGTAGGATGTTGAGAGACACTGCTGAAGAAGCAAGTAGAAAACTGAAACAAGTCTACCCCAAAAGCAGGGCAGACTACAAAACCTCTTCTAAAAAAGGTCAAGAATCCTTTAAAAAGACCATAAGTCACAGACTGAAGATTTGTTCTGCTCATTATTATAATTTTTTCATATTAACAAAGCAGACTCTCAACTCAGTGCTATCTCTTGCACATCCTACTTCAAGGTTGCCTTACCAAATTTTAGAAACACACTGTTTCCACTGAGAAGAATATTATAAAACCTTATTCAGATGTGGCCCTGAAATGTAGGTTGCACAGAACTGTGCATTTAGACAGTATATATAACTATTAGGCATTATAGAACTGGTGTCTATGTAGAACTGCATCCAGTCATGGCGTTACTGGAGTCTGAGAGCAACTTGTTCTGCCAGTGTCAAGTCACATTTCAGTTCAGGATAATAGCTACTATATTACAGATGATGCAGAAAGTACTGCATTCTAGAATTCTAATGTTTCATGCATTACAGCTCTAAAACATATTACACCCATGTTCAATATTATCTGTTTACTTCTACACACCCAACTTCAAGGAAAGCACATACAAAATTTATCTTATTTCAATGTGTCTTATATTATCTAAAGCAGTTGCGGCTGTAGATTATCAGTACTCCTCCTGTTTTCACTAAACACTGTCAGTGCTGAATAATTTAATTGTGTATTGTAGTATCAGAAAGCTACAAAGCGTCAGGAAATTAACTTCATGAAGAAGAAGCTTATTTTCATTTTATCCTTCAGTGTCCATATAAAGATTGATTTTACAGGTGATGTTTTTATAGGTAAAATAATATAAGGAAATCTCTTACCAAGCTAGTTTTTTGCACATTTCATCCCAAATTTTATTGCCGAGGATGAGTAAATGCTCCAGACATAGTATCAAGTTTGGAGATGATGAAAAGAGAAAAGAGAAACAAAACCAAAAGGCAACCCAATAATAAAACTAATACAGACTGTTTTCTTTCTTTTCTGGAGTTGTGTCACTGTACGGCAATTGGGATCACTGGTTTTGAAGGAATTCTTGCAATTTTATTTCTAACCCATAAAGAAAGTGAATACTATTAATGTACATTGTTTCATACACTTGTACTGTAAAATTTAATCAGTAAGATTTTAGGCAGAAAGACATTTTGTTATTTCCCTAGAGCTAGCTAATTAGAATACAAACTTTGTGTAACTACTCCTCACTCGGCTGGGAGGTCTTACCTTTACATATCCTATCCTAACAATTCTGAAAACATACGGCTTTCAGTCACGCCCAGACACACAGTCAGCGACATACAAGCTGACAGTGCTTTTTCAAACAAATCTGCTCTGAAGCAGTACCGTTTTGGGCTATGCCTGCATCTTCTTTTCTCTCCCACTGAGAAAGACGGCCTTGCCCTGCTGATTCCCTGCAACCTTCTATCGCTACAGAAACGGTATTTGGGAAACGACTGACGTTTATATCTCACCCGTTACCACCCTCAAGTTCACCCACCTCAGCTTTCAGTGTTCCTGCCCCAAAGATGCCAACAGGTAAAGAAACACAAGGAAACCGCCGAGTGTTTAATCCTGACTTTGAGCGGCAGCTTCTGACGGAAGGCTTCCTGAGCGGCACCTTCACTTCTCATCTAGCACCATCTACTGCTCAAGGCGGGCAGGAGCCGGCACCGCTGCCCTGCCCCGGCCCCGCCGGAGGAGCACGGGGAGCCGCGGAGCTGGGCACGGGCCCTGCTCCGCACCGAGCTGGGCACGGGCTCCCTCCCTGCACCGAGCTGGGCACGGGCCCTGCTCCGCACCGAGCTGGGCACGGGCTCCCTCCCTGCACCGAGCTGGGCACGGGCCCCTCCCTGCACCGAGCTGGGCACGGGCCCTGCTCCGCACCGAGCTGGGCACGGGCCCTGCTCCGCACCGAGCTGGGCACGGGCTCCCTCCCTGCACCGAGCTGGGCACGGGCCCCTCCCTGCACCGAGCTGGGCACGGGCCCTTTCCGCACCGAGCTGGGCACAGGCCCTGCTCCGCACCGAGCTGGGCACAGCCCCCGCCCGGCACCGAGCTGGGCAGAGCCCCCGCCCGGCACCGAGCTGGGCACGGACCCTTTCCGCACCGAGCTGGGCACGGGCTCTCCCCGTACTGAGCCCGCCGCCGCTGCAACACCAACTCGAACTTTGCGTGGGAATCCAGATGCATCCACATTCCAAAGACTCTGCTCCGGCAGAGTTATAAGGACCAAGCACCTGTTTCCCCAGCAGATTTCTCTATTCATACTTGAAGCTGCTGTCACCTTTGGGTAAGGACTTCTACTTGAATAATACTGTATGAGCTACAGGAATGCCATCCAAAGATGGTGGAATATTTACTATGCAGTTTCACACAAAGTAAAAAATAATAGAATTAGAAAGGCAAAAGTAGACAGCAAGTTCAGTTCAGCTTGAGCTGATGGCAAGTGAGGAGACACTAGATACTCACTACCTAAGTACAGGTAGTAACAGCACAGCTGTCACTAAACACAAGGGAGATTGATTCCAGGATGAAAAAAAAGTTCCACATCAGCCATGACTGAGGTATGGATTTACCTCCTAAGAAATGACAGAATCAGTACATTTTGATCATGTTAGTTACAGCTGTGCTAAATGCAATTATCTAAAACCAGCATTTACAGTAAAGAACAAACAATGGTATTTAGAGAATCAATGCATGGAGGTCATTGCTACCTTGGAGTGCTGGGATCCTGATGTCTACAATAGTGATTAATATTCTGCAGAGAAACCGTTATCAAATTAAAAAGATACATACTGTGTTATAAAGCTTCATCCAAATGCCTTGTCATCTTCATCACAGCAGCTAAGCAAATTATTATATGTACACGTTACATATTCTTTATACTTAAACACATTGTGAGGTTGCATACAAGTCCTTAAGTTTTTACTAAGTTCTAAGTAGATGTAGGTAAGAGACTCTGTCAGTTTATTTCCTCAGATGCTGCTAAGTGTTTAGTGAAAAAGTATTCAATACTAAGCCAAGCAAATGTCTTTTATTTAAAGTATGTTGACATTTAGACCGTGAAAGACAACCATTGCAATTCTCTCTTGGTGAGTTGCAGTGCTGGTTTACACTTGTAATCCCATCTCCAGTCTTTTGAGAAATCTTTCCTCAGATCTAATTGATTCAACCACTAAAACTCAGGAACAAAGAACCCCATACCAGGGAAACTTCAGAAAACCTGAAAACACATAAGGCCTCAAAACAACTAGTTAAACTAGCCAAAAAAATCATTTGAGTTGAATGTGCAATATGACATGACATATTTTGCTGCCAAATTCCTCTGTATACTTTTAACATGGAAAACTCCAAAATTAAAAAGAAACTGTAGTAATAAAAATAATTCTTCTGAAAAATAAGAAGGATGACAGGCTATCTGGAAAAGCCACATTTTTAAAAATGGGTCTCTATCAGCGCATTCTAAAAAGTAACTCTAATTTTTTTCCTGTTACTGATAATAACATAAATCTTCAAATAACCTGCAAAATGATCAAAACTATGGTCTGCTGCCAGCAGCATATTAATGCAGACAGAATGTATCTGACCAAAATACAAAACTAAAATACAAAACTGAGATGGCAGTTGACAAGCCAAAGTTAAATATTCATAATGAAAAAGGTATGGAATAATATTAATATACAAAGTAATTATGGCCATTGTATGAAACATTCAACAACTAAAAATGAAGGAAATTACTAATATATATGTTCAATATGAAAATGTTACTGCCATTACACTCGGATTTCATTGAAATAATGAAACCATTTATATTGCTTAAGTATTAAGTATCCCATCTCAACTGAATATATTAAGCCACATAAGAATTACTCTGATTATCAAATAATAAATCAAAACAGAATGTTAGATAGGCTAAACACTGACTTAATATCTACAACTGAATCTCTGATTATAAGTTGAACTTAGAAGGTATCTGATGAAAAGGTCTAAATTGAAAGGTACAGTCAAAATATTTTGATTGTATTGGGATACTCAATGGTAAGCCATAATATTCTATTGATTCTTTAGAAAATAGTAGTGAAATCATGAAAGACAGGTGCAAAAATGGTGTAAATGCATGACAGAAAAGGAGCTTCTTTGCATTTGAATGAACAATTAAGAGCACCTTCCGTGAAAATGCGTACAGGGAAGTACCTTCTTGTTGACTTCATTTCCCACAAAACAGTGTCTTTACTGTAGGTAGTTTTAACAGAGTTAAAGCACAAGAAAAGCAAAACTACATGAATCACACTTTCTTGCAGTCGAGAGTTATTTACTGGTCTTGGCTGAGCTTAAGTCCATCTGCCTTCATGAATCTGGACCAACTGAATGTCTTCAGGTAACTTGGGGGCAACAAAAGCTTCTGAATTCTTAATCAAGTTTTATTAGTATTCATATATGAAATCTAGATTTACTAGAGAGAAAAGCGGGGAAGAAACAAATGGGAAATACTAAGGTGAGGAAAAAAAAGGTGAGGTGTGGATTAATATAATTTTATTTTCATAGCCAGAATAATTGGAATTGCTATTTCTTTATGAACCAAAAAGTAATAACACTGGATATCAAAGAGAAATATACTCATCACCAAGAAAAATTGGTTAGAATGCATCCATATTTAGGTGTTAGATATGGTTGCATATGCATATTATTAGATATGTTAGATATGGTTATAGATGGGAAAACAAGATCAGATGTAATTTCATAGTTGGATTCAATATTCTCTAATTAGTGATCTATTTTCTTGTTTTACTTTGTCATACATATTATGAAAAAAACCTGTATGATTTCTCCTGTCATTAGCAGAGATAGCTTCTCTTCAGATAGGTAGACTCGATTCAACCACATTCATCAGAATAGTTCACTAGAAGCTGGACTGGTCTATCGCAAAAAAAATACTGTGTTTCCTACAGTTCTGCTATAAAGACAGAATTTATTGGTAGGATGTCTACCCACTGAAAGCCACAATGTATTTAGAAACAAAGAGGCCTTTACAGTGTGTCTGTGTACGTTCAGTTTTGCCTTGTAATCACCTGCAACTTTGCTCTCTCAAGCTGCTTTGGAGATGAGCATGCTGTGTTGCCTCCTTGTGCTGTTGGCAGTAAGGGTAGGTCAGGGGCATCGAGAGGAAAGGGTGCAGTCCATGTTGGCACCATAGTGGATCCTTTGCTGGAAAGCTGCCTGCAGGAAAGCCTCATTCAGGATCCTATGGCATCAAGTTTCTTTACCGCAGCTCTGCAACACCGCCTCTCCACATTCCCTGCACTATGTATCCAGATTCTGACCATTAGAAAGCACATTTGTGAAGGCCCTCTATCCTTCCTTTATTTCCAGGTAAGTGGAATTCATGGGAAGATACAGTCTCAGATGGAAATAGCAAGTGGGTGAATTACATTTGCTTTCTGAAGTATAAAATGGTGGGACTCACTCTGTTTCCAAAAAAAGCCAGCACATGCTAAAACCATTGTCAGTTTGCTTGAAATATCTTTGTACACATCCCCTGAATATCAGCTGCTTCTTATACTAATACAGTGCTCTAGTTCAGGATGGAATCTACTGGCTTACTGTCTATGTAAGCAGAGGTGATCCACCTTTTAGCTATGATCCACCACTTGAAAGATCCCCCCACCCAGACTTTTTGATTTATTCCAGCATCATTCAGAACTCTCTGTACTGCTAGATTTGACTACCTCCGCGTGCTGCAGCTTCTCATACTTCACAGCTGCCTTTGAATGTCATCCGTTAATTTCTCCCCTCATCCTCTGCAGAACTCTTCCTACTGCTGTTAATCAGGCCATTTTGTTTTCTAATTTTAAATCTGTTATAAAACCTTCTCTCTCCACCCCCAGTGCATATGGGCAGGTTTTCTTTTACTGCAGAGCTCACAGATACTAAAGTTAGACGATATTTATCACTAACACCGTCTAATTCATCCACCATTACTTGCTTTGTGAAGTTTATCTAGAAAAGAAAACAAACCTGTGCTTTCCCTCCTTCACTACTTAAAACTGTTTGTAAGGAATCAAAATGCTTCCTTAAGGCATAAAGGAAATCAATGACAGAACTCATAAAGAAACTCGAATATCCAGGGCAAGTAGCAGATCTGTAGATCTGCACAAGGCTCTTAGCATCACAAATGCAGCTCACAGTGTTAAACTTGTCCAAATTCTTGACCTAGTGTGTGCTGCCGTGAGTAACCTGTGAAAATCACATCTGCTGTGCTTTGGTGCTTGCCAAGTCACAGTGTTGAACATCTTCTTAAAGGTAGATGTATGTGGTCTTTGGAGAGCCAAAAGCAGTCAAGCTTTGGTAGATTTCCAGGTACACTTTTAGTCTTGCAATGTCCATTTTAATAGTCACATGTAAGTGTCAATAGTTTTTGATGGTCCAGCCTGAAGTAATTTCTTTTCCTACACATTTAGCAACATTGGAACAGAAGTTCTAATAATTTGAATGGAGCCTAACCTGACCTAATCAAGGAAATATTAATATTAGTATTATACTGAGAAAAACGTGGCCTTGTACTATGCTCAGACACTGGTCTTTCTTATGCAATCAATGACTTTGATAAGAAGATTGTCAGACTAGATTTGAGCAGTGCTGACTGTAAAGTAGCTTTATAAACTTATAGCATGGAGGGTACTTCAACATGAGACAGGTTTTGATGGGTGGTGATCATGCCAGACATGCCTTTCTCAAAAGGAAGCAGAAAACTGGTAATTGGGATTTTACCAGTAACTTGCTAAATCCTTTCATGGAATCAAAATGGAGAGGTACACAAGAAGATTATCAAATGCAAAGTTTCTAGCCCTCATAAACAGTAGGTGTTAATCACTGTAATAAACACACTGCTGATGCAATATCATAAAGCAATGAGGGTGACTAGTGGAAGTGAAATTGGTACAGAAGACCATTACATTTTCTTGTCCATGCAGCAAATAGAAATTTTAACTCAATGTCTGTTGTATAATATTATGAATATGGTGGCGCAG
Organism: Promerops cafer; assembly: GCA_013398275.1. Classification (NCBI taxonomy): domain Eukaryota; kingdom Metazoa; phylum Chordata; class Aves; order Passeriformes; family Nectariniidae; genus Promerops; species Promerops cafer. The sequence continues at coordinate 810,372 of VZSE01015368.1, read as the reverse complement.
GTATTCAAATCTACCAGCTTAAGCTACAAATAGGCACACAAAGGACCAAGCACATGAACTGCCTTTAAAAACCTCAAGCAGTTTGAGCACAGGGTTTTCACTGTAGCAAAAGAAAATCTGGTCTTTAAACTAATGAGGATTATGCTGAAAAGAATGGTATTGAATGTGGCAAGAGACCTGGAGCACAGAGAAAAGTGGGAGATTTTGCTGGGATGTTTACCACATAAACCAACACTAATTCTGTCTAAAAAGAAAAATAAATCCCATTTTCCTGTAATTGGGAGCATATATTATGAAATGTCATAAAATGCAAATTATCAACCACTGGAAACAATAAAATAGAGAAAAACTGCAGTGGGTAGGAAATTCCTGCCCACTTAATCTATTAATAGCACATGAATATTTAGAGCATTATGCTTGCAACAGGCTACAGTCTTTTTCTACCTTGGTTTCAAAAACACAGGCTACCAGAATATATGCTCTCTTAAAATTGCTTTAGAGACAACTCAGGCATGGAATAAAAATAGCATACAGCAGCTATTTAATCTAAATTGCTCTTAGAAAAATACTACTAATTGCCCCTTTTGCACACTACTGATTTAACATCCTCAAAAAATATATCTTTGTTTTGGTTCATTTATCTTCCCTCTCTCACGATTAACGATTGCACACAGCATACAGATGAATTTTTCCTTTCAGGCCTTTCTAATTTATTTCCAAACAGTACTTAACAAAAAAAGAGATTCTGTATGTTATCTTTCTGGTCCTCAAGAAGTGATGTGAAGGCACTCAGTGAAGATCCAACAGAATCTTAAATGTAAATCAAAAACAGTTCAGTCAGCCATAGGATTCATTCAGTTTTTCAATATCTATTCCACCCAAACCAGACAATTTCTTCTTTACTGTTAATTTAGAGAAATCTTGCTATAATGAGCTGGATGGATTTTTCTTTTAGATATTTAGCTTGCCGGTACACTAATATCCTAATACTCATTTTTATTCCAGAAGCAAGAATTTCTGTCTGGAAGAGATGCTTATTATGTTTAAAATGGGTTGATCTGCTCTCTAAAGCTAATGGGAACTGTTGCCCTCCAGTTGTACAAAAAGGCCAACCTTTAAATAGTAATACATGCATGGGTAGTAAAACCATTTGTTCAACTGTTAATCAGGTGTATGTGAGGTTGGGGTCGTTTTTTAATCTTTATTTTAAATTTATTTCAACAAAATTAAAGCCCCATCAGATGGCATTTACTGTAAATACCAAATACTTTTATTTTGAAGACATTATATGTATGTATTTTCATCAAAATAAATATTGCCTTTCTCTATTTTTTTCCTGTGCATACAGCAAGGAGATTAAAAAGTTGTGAAATTTCTTATGTCATTTGCAGACAATTCTGTTCAAGAAAATAAGAGGAAGGATTTGCACCTTTCTTACACAGGCTGTGTAGCATATACTAAAAATGTTCATCACCTTAGTATCCGAATAGTGAATATATGTACATAAATAATGATAACAATATGAATTATGTGCTAGAGGTTCAAAAGCACCCTTATTCCAACAACCAGCAGCCCACATTAACTGTTCCACAACTGTGGTTTCAGGGTCCATTCAAAATTTATGTGACCGAAAGCAGTAATTTTATCCGGTGGGCTTAAGAGAGCTTGACCAGATGACCCAGTGAAATTCTTTTCTCCTCTCTCTAGCAGCATTACAGAAGTACTTACTTTTTACAGCTCTGCCTCCCTGGTGCCACAAAGGCGATTATAACTATTGATATGCATCCCCCACTCTTTCAAATGAAGACTAATGGTTTGAAGCAATGGCTGCTGCCACTTCTTCCAGCAGAATTAGAGCAGAACATCACAGGCAGGTCAGTATGTTTTCTAAAAAAAGGAAGCTTTGAGAATATACATCACAGAGGCTCAGGATATATCGATTCTACCTGAATCATGTTAACACTCAGCTCTCTTTTGTCCAAAATATCTGTTCAAGCACAGTTAAACTCTAAATTAGGCAACTAATGATAAACAAATGATGATGGACACTGTGGAAAAGGAAGTAATAAATGAAAAAGAAAGACTGCACTTGTAAAGTTCCAACATTGTCGTATCAGATTCTTCCTTTCTGCAACTTATATGGATATTTAGTCTTTTCTCCCACAATATTGTCACCACTGACATAGGCAGTGGTTGCCAAAGGACAAAAATAGCAACGTAAGGCAAGCTAGAAGTGATTTCTAGGAAAAGCTTCTGAGAAAGATAGGCTGTCTTCAGCTAACTAAGGGAAGAAGAGACTCCAAACCCAGTGCATTAGGAGAAAGATGCAAGTTTACAAATGCCTTGTCAAGCAAAAGGGCTGTTTAGCTATTACAGAGCACAAACATGAAAAGACAAAAAAGGTGAAAACTGAAATGAAAGCTGTATCATAACTGTTTAGAAACCCTTAGACAGACTTAACTGGAAGGTAAAGATCTACATAGCTGGATACTAAGGAAGGAAATGAAACTGATGGAATAGCAGTAGCTTGTAATTCTTTTTTTCTGATCACTTCTATCTATTGACTGAAGTAGAATTGTCCTTCCTATGGGAGTATAAAAAGCCTGAAAAGCATAAGGAGAAATTAAGAAGTAGTTGTACTTGCTATCATTATATCTAATTGCCTGCAAACCTGACATCTTTCATCCACAGTACCTGTATGGTTTAAACACACCGAGAAGCTCTGAAAAAAAAAATAATTAGGATACTTTATTTGGTAAAAATGTTACTTTTTCCAAGGTGTGTTTTAGGCAACAAAAATGGAAATAAGCAAAGAAAAATCAGATTTACAGTATCTGCAAACCCCTCTTATCAATCATATTCTTCCTAATCAGCTGGTGCACCTTCTCAATAGAAGAAGCTAGACCTCTAGGTTATGCTAAGTCTATGTTGAAAATATTAGAAGTCTTGCCTGAAAAAAATCCCAAGGAAGTATTTGGATGTAAAATCTATAGATATGGTTGCAAAGTCTGTGAGCTGTTACAGAGGAGATGGGCATTTGGGGAAAGCCAAACACAGAATAAGGACATTTAGTGCCAAAATAGGGAACCTATTGCTTATAAAGACTATTAAAAATTCTTTTCACTGGAAGAGGTTTCAATGACAAAAAAACATTTTTCAACCTTTTCAAGGGCCTAGGGACTAAGATATAACTGATTCTTAGGAAAATATTATGACAAAGTGCACTGTTGGCTTAACAAAACCCCAAGAGTATACATGCATGAAATACACAGGAGACTGTTTTTTTCCTGTTCATACAGAACAGTTTTAACATTTAGGTACTTTGTTCCTTGATAGGAAACACACATGCAGGCCTGCCAGATGAGGCAAAAAGATCCTTTTTTTTTTCAGGGCTCACTCATCTCTTTTCAGACGCAGCCAGAGGGGAAGTGAAGTTGCTATTGGTCTCAATCCTGTTTCAAGGTCCATTCCTGCATTTTATTCAATATCTGTTTAATATAATCTTCATAAGGGATGATGGCAGGAAGGATGAGACCCAGCATTCAGTGAGTGTCCCAGCCATCAGGGACACTCACTGCTTCTTGTCTCTTTTTTTCTCTACAGAAATGCCCCCAGAAGCTCAGAAATCTGGGTTCAAACTACCTCAGACTGTGGACAAAAATGCCTCTGACATCTTGCAGTTCTGTTTATACAAAGATGTTACACAGAAGTCTATGGGCTAGGAGCGCTTCATTTAAGAAAAAAAAAGAGGAATATAGTTAAAAATTCTGATGTTGTTGAATACTGGCATGTAACTGTGCAGCATGTGTCTCATGTTTTTAAATGGAACCCCCCACACATATTTTCTAGGTCTCTCAATGGCCTTGCTACCACACTGTTGAACCCACCAGACACTGCTGCAGCTCTGCTGTGGCTCCTGAAAGACTTTAAAAGGTGAGGAACATGTAGGTCTTAGAAGCCAGGAACACCAGGTGCTGGCTGAATGCTGGGTCTCGAGTTAGCAGTTCTGAACTTAAATGCTTTTTTTGGGGGGGTCTGGCCTAGCAAGACTGAAAATTACATTCTGCAAACACACTGAATTGTAACATATCAGTCACTGAGTGGGAATTCAATAAATATTTCAGAAGTGATAAGTGTGACAGGATTAATAATCTATAATTAAATACAAAGTTTAAGCTGTTCATGTGGTCAAATACCTTGAGGATGAGGCTTTATGTCAGTCTGACCTACATAATGAACTTCATAAGGTTCAGGTACAATTTTCATCTATTTTATTCTCATATAAATTTTAATTGATGCTTCCTTCTGATTTGTACAGAGTCAACCAACACAGAAAACACCTCTAGGCACCTCCAAATCAATTGCTCAATGTGATATAAGGCTGGGGTTTGGTTTGTTTGAATTTGGTTTTTTGGGTTTGTTTTGTTTGTTTGTTTTAGTTTGGGGCTTTTTATGTTTTGTTTTATTAGTTACTTCAGTCATCTTGTATATTGTATAAATAGAATTCTATTGAATGTCTAACAATGTTAGCTGGTTATCTGTAATTAATAGTAAGGGTTAGGGGATGCTGATGCATTTAAAACATAGTTTCATTTTGTTTTTCATATAATAGGTTCTTGGGAGACTTAATGATCAGCAATAAAAAGCTAAAAATACTCCTCATAGATCTGAATCTCCACTATAATAGGAGACTGAAACCCAGATTTTATAGATATGTGGTGCTCAAAGATTCAGATAGATACCTGGCATGTTTTCAAAAGAGCTTAGATGCATAACTGCTGTAGTATCCTGGAAACAGGTCTTGTCGAAAATTCTTTGATGAGATGACAGGCTTAGCTGGTAAAAGTAACGGTGTGGATGTAATAAATACTTGCAAGGCTTAGCACTACATGACACTCAGGATAAAATACTTACACTACTTGATATCAGTAAGGCATGGCGTTTAATGGACACAGAACCTCCTAAATGACAGACTCCAAGATGTCAGAGAGAACTGGGACTCAACAGTCTGTGCTGGCATTCTGAACAGAAGTGATGCAGAGCCACAATGGCATCCTGAGCAGTGGTAGCTCTCTTGGTTTTTTGATGGAGGTGACTGTCCTCCAGCATCCACTCCGTAGTAAGAGCTGTGGAGTTCCTCTTCCAAGGGCAGTGCTGATCTGGGCTTAAGTGTGAAACACGTCTGAGAGGGGTTTCTCCTGTGGTGAGGATGGGCTCCACCATCCCTGGGTGAAGTACCCCTGGGCCTCACCACACATTTAGAAACATGGTCAAGGTGGCAAAGATGGGGCAGCCATTCTGTTTGTGCTGTCATATGAACACGGACCCATAATATTCTGAGTTGGAAAGGACCCACAAGGATCATTGAGTCCAGCTCTCAAATGAATGACCCACACAGGGATCAAACCTGTGACTTTGATGTTATTAGCACTATGCTCTGACCAACAGTCTAGCTGAATAAAGTGAAAGCCAAAGTCACACACGAAGCTCTGAGCAAGGCAGGCCCAAGAGGGAACACTGACCTGGCAAGGACGTGCAGTTGGACATGATGCCTGCCGAGCCCCTGGGATGAGGCTGTTCCACAACAACCCTCCTGGGCCATGCTCAGCCTCAGAAGCCTCAGCACCCCCAGGGCAGGGTCTAGCAGGGCAGGCAGCAGTGGGACAGTGGTGCCATGGCAGGCCAGATGTCCCCGGGCTGTGTCACACTGCTCTCTGCCCAGGAAAGGAGACCCAACATCACCCTTGTACGCTCCCTGCAGTGACAGCATAATACATCTGTCTTCATTTACAGACATAATGACAAGAAACATGCTTAAACTTGGTGCCTGCAGCCAGCAGAGAGATTCGGGAAGGCATCCCAACTCCCAGTGCTGCAGGCACAAAACTACCTCTCCTTGGATGGCTGCATGGATGGTGCCCGACTTCAAAAGTTGACTGACTTCAAAAATAGTGAAGGTCATGTTTGCTGACAATTGTATTCATTATGACTTTTTTGTTTGTTTTATTAAATTAATTAAGCCGCTTTGTTTTTTTCCCCTTAACAAAGACAAGCAGACAAGCTGTATTTCATATTCTCCACGGAAAAGCCACGCCGGCAGTTCCAGGCTTCCTGTCGGGCTGTGGATGGCGGGTGCTGCTGGAGACACTGGGAGGGGGCACCTGCTGTCTGGAGGCTGGTATGAGGTGGTGCCACGGTGGGTGCACACCTGGCTTTGCTGGCTGCTGTGACAGCACCTGCTCTCTTTGTGCTCCCCTTTCCCTCACCTGCTGTTCAAACCTTGTTGTTTCGCCAGGCATGATTTGAAAAGGACTGTAAACCAGCTCAGGGTATGAAAGGCATTGCCACTGCCAGCAGCAGCACACGGAGAGAGGTGACATGTATCTGACATGTGCTCTGTGTGATCCCAGAGGCAAAACCACTGTCTTGAACCTCTGGAGGATCTCCCTAAGGACTCAGCCAGTGTCTTAAGCACAATAATGTAGCCAGGGGATAATGTGTGTTACTATCTGAAGAGACATCACTGGCAGTTAGATGTTATTTTTACTTGTCTACCATTCTTTGAAAATAAAATCTTGTTTTTCTTCATCTGTCTCACTACCTGGCTTCCAGAAAATGCCAGTGGCAGGTAAAATGAAAATGTTGCCTTCAGACATTTATTAAATACAGAATTATCAAAAATGCATTATTTAAACATTAAAAGCAAAAAAAAAAAAGTTCAATTTACTGTAAAAAGGTAGCTTTTCCGTGGAGATTTTATCTTCCACTTTTACCATAATACATCATGCTTAAAACAGCAAATGATAATGATGAATTGAGATTGTATATAATGTGAGTCCATAAACATTACAAGTACATAAAGCAATAATGGCAAATATGTGATAGCCCATAAAGATGAGAAAAATACAAGATTTGAGCAATAAAATGTGAAGCTTCCGAACAACAGATGTAATAAAATACAACAATGGGAGAGTATTGCATACTTATTTTCAGAAGTAGTCATGGTAAGAAAAGTTTTGGGAATAAATAAATTTCTGCTTTGCATGGCATCTTAATTTTTTTCCCTTCTCAAATTATACTGGCAACCAATTATTTAAATCTCTTTAATTAAGACAGTGCTACAGATCCCTACCAAAATGCATTACTTGCTATTCTAGATTACCTGTCTCTCTTAAGAAGAAACATCTATCCAGTGAAGAAAAGACAGCTAGTCACACACCATTAAAATGGACAGTGAATTACTGAAATAAATAGAACTTGCAGGCACTTTGTAGGCAACAAGTATAGGAAATTTCCATCCTAATCTGTTCATAAATACTTAGGAGAAGTCAACACAAACATGAATGGGAATGCTTTGTAATTTATTTGAAAATCAAGGAGAGCCAACACATCTATGGTGAAATGCTGGTCTTATTAAAAATCTCCAGGAATTTTGCCAATTACATTAGCACTTTAAGGGTTTCAACTCTGTAATCTCATTTTTATTGATATGATTTAGACAGCTGCAGAGAGTCATGTTTCCCTTACACTAAGGCAGATTCTCAGTTTCTTACACCAGTGGTTGATGCCACCATGCTTTCTGAGGGACTATTCATGAAGTCAAGTACCATCTAACAAGTGCAAACGCAAGAGTATGAACAGAAGTACTTATGATTTTCCTGTCATCTCTATTGTATTTTTAATTAATAATCTCTGCATCAGAGGGTTGCTCAGAATGAGCAAGTCCAAGGCAATGTCTGGTTTTTAGCTTGGTTCCCCCAAGGAAAGAAGCTTGTACAAAATTCTGCCAGAATTCTTTCCATTCCCAGTAGCTTTTGAGTCTACTGCATAAATTTAACCAAATTTAACAATGTGGTAGGGGAATCAAAGATAATAAGTGCCAGCAAGTTTCACAAAAACAGGTAGAGACAGAGCAAGATGCTAATAATTCCTCCACTTACCCTGCACTCATCTTCTGACATGTTGACAAGTGCATGCGTCTGCACTTGAAACATAAATCTACACAAATCCAATTGTCATTAAAATTGATTCTCATTGAAATGGTTCATATTTATTAGCTGAGACTTTATGAGCTAGGAAATAGAAAAATTCTAAATGTTTTAGACAATAATGTATTTCCTCTCAATCCAGATTTTTTATGAATACTGTACTTATTTATGCAAAAGAAAATCAGAAAATCTCCTGTCTGGACACTGTGCTGGTGTGCTATTAAAATGTATTTCTCAATAAAGGCACATTCAGAGTTGCAAGGAAGCTAGCTGCTAACAGACCAAGAGTTCTCCTTGGGTTTACAATAAATAAATTTTATTATCATTTGATTATAACTTTTTTATCTCACAATATTTCAGTTGTTTGAAAGAAAAGTTGCAAACTTTTAACATGTACTTAGGTAAACACCTTTAAAATTCAGATTCCTGTAGCACTTCTTTCAGATGTTGCAGGTGTCAGGCCAGTTTGTGGTGGACAGCAGATGGCTGTGGAGCTACGACTGTGATCTCCTGAACAGTCACTTCCTTTCTTGCCAAATCCATATGTATACAGTTAAAACCAAAGGTATGAAAAAGAAAAGTGACACAGCATTTATTTGTGGAAAACAAAGCAGCAATAAATGAAGCTAGTGTTTATCTGATGGGAAAGCACAGCCCTTCAGAACAGTAGGCATAAGATCATTGATTAAATTTTCTCACTCAGCTGTGAGCATATGAAAACAGAAGAACAGCCCATCAAGCTCAGCTCGTGACTCCTATCAGTGGCTGTAAGCAGATGCCATGTAAGAGGGTGAAATCTCATTCTGCTTTGTTCTCTGTTCTTCACCTACTAAGTGCTGCCTTTTCTTTTGCTTTCCTGATTCTACATTCTAAGCCGTCTGTCATAATTTTAAGATTTTTCTCCAGAATAGAAACCACCAGCTCAAAGGCCATAGTTCTGTGAGTTGGCTGCCCTTTGGCTTTTTCACACTATCACTTTATCTACACTGAAAGGCATTTCTCCAGGTTGTACCTTTCCAATACATGTGACTCAGCTTTTTTTTAGTACTCAGTACTATCCTAGCAGGCATGCAGACAGATTCTCATACATCTTTTATCATAAAATTATGCCTATGCATGTAGAGGTACCTTGATGTTACTTCATCACAATTCCTAGCTGCCACAACCTCTAATCATAAATGCATAGGTGAACCACCACCCCCTCTCACCAGGCTGATGCTCCTGCCTGCTGCTCCTAGCTGCACTATTCCCTCTAATCATGGTGCTGTTGCCTCTAACTAGCAAGTCACCCCTATACTGCTACCCCTCACTGTGCTCTTCCCACTCACCACAGTACCACTTATATGGTATTATTACACATTGATTTCAGCTCTGAATAGGTTCATTAAAGAGAGCCTTTACTAAAATCCATTCACTTCAGTTACTGTCCTTTGAGGCTTCAATAAAGATCCAGCACCATTTTTTTTTCTTGTCGTTGCAGTAGACCCAGTTGTGATGCTCTCCCAGCCTTCATGATTTCTGTTCTCTGAGTGATGACGAAAGGGGAATCATCTAAGCAGCTAATTGGGTTTCAATAGTGATTCAACATGTTGGTTCACTGAAGAGCCTCCATCTCTCATAAATACTATCAGCTATCATTATACCTTGGATCTCAGTAACAAAGAGGCCCCTTCAACACTAAGTTACTTCTTCCTAGAAAACAAAAAGCCCCTTCTTAGCTTGATAAATGTCTGCATTTCCAGAAGACTAAAATAAGGACTTTGATTACAGTAAAACCTTCACTCTGGACCAGCTAAAGACAAAATTGTTGTTTTTTACTTATAGAGAAAGGATATAACATTTCATCACAAAGAAGGCATCAATACAACCAAATGGCTGCACTGGCATACTTTGCTTTAGCTTTCTAAATGAGGTATGTTTATTTCAGTTTATCAAGAAATGTCATCAGAAAACTCTTTTTTCTCAGTTCCTCCTTCTGACATCTCTGCTTGTAAGACTCTTTCTAAAAATATGTTCCAATGGCTGTACTTCAGAAGTCTTTATAATCTGCAAAATGAACAAGTGTAGATAGAGATTATGCATGCTCTTCATTATAACTATTATTCACAACTGTTTCTTGTGAGCACAAACCCCAATACCTGGCCAGTTGTCCTCATGTGTAAATGTGCAGTTTCTTACATTAAAAAAAGAACTATATTTCTGTCAGGACGCTAACAGCAACTAAATAGCAAAGTATTTTCATATATGCACATGTGTAAATTAATATACATACATGCATACTGTATTTTAGTAAATTACTGACATGTGTTATTGTGCATTGTGACTCATGAATCATAAATCCAATTCACAGATTATCATTTCCCATTAAATTAGTGCTTTCCATATGGTATCTCCAACGCAAATCCTACAACCTACTTATTGTGGTTAAAAAAAAATCTTACATCAAGAACACACTGTCCTAGGCTTTGGAAAAATGTTTGAAATCAAATTATTCTACTATGTCTAATACTGTTTAAAGATTTAAGTCATTTCTTCTTTTTTTGGCATTTTATTTTTAGACTATATCTATTGCAAGTTAGCATGTTATTTCTTTGTACTACTGGACTAGCATAAACCAGAAGCAATTATCACAAACTGGAGAGGATTCTTATAGTACAGGACCATATTTACCCACAAAGAAACCACTTCATGAAACCAGTGTCCTTTTGTAATGGCTGTATTAATACATGCCAAGAGTGTTGTAACCATTGCACTTACACAGTCAAAACTTTTATGGAAAACTCATGTGAAGTCCTGCCCCTAGGTAACTACCTGAATCTGCTACCTACACAGTGTTTTTGTAGAAATTGAATTGTAAGTGGTTCACAATCATATTTATCCAAAAAAAAGTAGTACTAAAAGGGTAAAATGAAATTTTTACAAAATCGGTTTTATTTCTGAAAAATCTGTGAAAACCTTTTTGAATAAAAAAGATCCTGGATAAGTTTACCATGTCATCAGAGCTGGGCTTTTTTCTATACATCACATTCCACAAATTTTATGTGAGCAAGAAACAATCCAAGTTCTGACTGAATAAGCTCAGTATCTTTGCAGGTTTTAAACATACTTTCCAAGACCTCTGATTTAACAAAATTCCATCAAAGGGTGGGGTTGGAATATCATTCCCATTTTTAATGATCTTGCTACTGTAAATAGGACTGGTTCTGAACATTTTTTATCAGTAAGTTGGAGCATATGAGACTTTCATTGTTCCAGGAAGCCCTTTGTAGCTCTACCACATCTGCAGCTGGTCTCTAAAGTGTTTATGGACTAAGCTGAATAGATTTTGTTCTTTATGTGCTCTCATTTCTCTGCCTGTTCCATTTTTGTAATTGGACAGATAGCCAAAATGACCTCTACTGGCCATGCAGGGCAAGAGTTGTTTTAAATCCAGCCATTTATCTGTGGTTCACTTTGTTCGTATTTTATTACCTCATCACCACTTCAGTCTTTGGTTCTGGCACTTTTCCTGTGCAAGTGACATTCACACTATATAATTGAGCTTTATTCATGGAACTGTGAAACAGACGGAAAGAATTCCAAAATGTGGAAAATGAAAAAAAAACCAAACAAACATCTAAAAACAAACAACTTTACCGTGACATTTTCTTTGCTTCTTGGCTCTGGCTTACTGGCAAAGGAGCATTGAATATGTAAATCCATAACTAATGAAGAGTTATATCAGTCAAAGCTAATAATAGAGTAAGGAGTTACATAAATCAATATAGATAATAGAATCTATTTTTGAGGGGTATGGTGATCTGTTTGCAGGATATACACACACACACACATGTAATTCTTTTTATACTATGAGCCATTAAATACATTACCAAATTCAACTGGTGTTTATCTTCAATAGGCTACAGAAACCCCCAGATAATATATATACTTGAATGAGAAGTGTTCACCAGCCATTTTATCCTTTCTTATTCTTAGTACTTCTTTCAGCAAGAGTATCCTGGTAATTGTCACCTGCAATTATCCTCAAAGACTTCTGGGAATTATTCTAGGAGACATCTAGTGCATAAAAATTGTCAATAACAAAGATCTACTCTACCAAAGGAAGGGAAACACATGCATTTCAGTGGTCAGGGGTTTGAAATTATCAGAGCAACTGAGACAACTTATCAGTAAGTCCAGGAATAAAACTAGCAGCAGAACAACTTTCCTCTCTTACCTTTGTCCCCCAGCATTCCCTGTTTTTGGAGATTATTATTTTCTGTCAATGCTGCGTGATATGTCAGTGTATGGATAGCAAAATAGCATTCAATTTCTTTTTGCTGCAATGTGGCCTTGCAAAGTAATTTCTGATTTTCTGCTTACTGTCTCTAGAATGTCTTCTTTGACATTACTGTATTTATATTTTTCTTTCCTTCTGTCTATTTGTCTTGTGTAAAATTGCATTTTTCCCATATGAATTTTAATATTCTACTCCTACTTTTCCAATTTTCATCTCCCTGTCTCTCTCTAGATGATCTTTCAGTTTTCATTACACTATCTTTTCATTCAAAAGAAAATTATTGTTTTCCTAAGTTAATTAATTATTTTTAATTTTAAAAAATATAGTAAAACTTAAATTAATATTACAGTGCATAACTCTTCCTCCTCCTGAAGAGAACACAGCAATAAGATGATTCCTGTGATCACTAACATTTAAGGTAAGCTGTTAAAATAGGAAGAAAACTAGGAAAGAGAGAACATGAACATGAAGCAATTCCATGCAAAGCAGTCTTAATTTGGAGCAAATGTTGGGAGATTGGAGCCCTAACACTGGTGATGATACCTCTGTATTAGGGACACAGAAAATTCCATTTCTATTGCATAATGTTCTGGGAGGATGTCTTCACACAAAACTACTGAATATTATTGGACAAAAAATGTACTCCGTCACTTATGTTGGTGTAAGTCTGTTTTATATATGTAATTCTTTCTTTTTGCAGTCTCTAGTATTTAAGAATTGCTATACACTTCAGATCTGGCCAATCTTCTGTCTCAACAGTGGCTGAAGACAAATACATAGGAAAGAGTAACAAAAGACTACCTATAGGGACATGTTTTTCCCAACAGTCTCCTGAACCCCCAGTCATTGTCAGAATGGGGCATTTCCTGGGATAGATACAATTTATTTATTTAATAGCTGCCCATGGAACTCTCGTCTCAAGTACTCCTGACATTTTTTGAGCTAGGTACAGGGGATTTTTTGCATTCCCACTCTCCTTTGCTGAGGAATTTGAGAGGTATACTACCTGTACAGTAATAAACACTTGCTTTTGTAATTTGAGCCTTGCATGCCCCCTATACCTAGGCAAACAAGTCTAAGTGTTTCCTAAAGAGCAAAACAGCTTCAAAAAGAACAGCTGAAGAAACTGCATCCTAAAGTATTCTGTTAATGAGGGTGCCTATCTGAAAGAAATCATGGTTCAAATCTACTACTTTTCCATTTAAGTTAGAGTTTGAATCCCATTATTAATGAGGATTACCTAGTCAATAAGGTGCAGCCAAGTTTCTACACTCCCTTGTCAAAAATATTTGGTTATTCACTGCCTCAGGAATGAAAATGAAAACAAATCTGCTGTTGACTCTGTCAGGTCAGTCCGTAATGCATCCACTGCAGGGTTTCTCTTTAAAATCAGAACATTGTCAGGAGGGTTCTGAACACTGTGTCTCACAGTGCTACCCCTTGAAATGGTGGACTTTGGCCTCCTTACCAGAAAAAATAATCAAGAATGCCTATACTGCATCCTTGATGGATAATTATCTTCTGAGCTGCAGACCACTAAGTCAAGACTTTTTTTTCATCTTGAAAGTAGGTTTTTCTATCAAAAATTTTGTTTTATATCAAAGGGAATATTTCACGTTGACCAAATATGCTTAATGATGTTGGTAAAAATTTTTACAAATAAATGCAATTCAAACTCAACTGATCTCCGCATTCTTTTATTCAAATACATAGATATAGAAATAGCATTATTCCTGAGAATACAGTCTTAATGGATGTGTCTAAACTGTAGAAATGATCCAAATGAAGTTATTGGGTGAGGCTGTTCTATATTACAAGTCAAATCAACTCTAATTCAGCATTAGTTAATAGAAAAATAAAAGAAAATAATCTTGCAAACAAGACCTGCATTTCTAGAGGACACAGTGTAAATGTAAACAGTGCAGGTGTCTATTAAAAACCATAATTATGTTATTTGGACTTGGAAGCAGTTTTTAAACATTGGAAAAAAATATGGTACTCTAATATGCATTCATGGAAATATTTTAAAACTACATCTGTTCCATCTTCAGTTTTAATTATACTTCTGTTAAGTCAAAAATAATCATCACACAAGCATGACATGGTTTTTGTCCTAGTGCAAACACATAAAAAGCAGTATTCAACAGTATGTAAGATATCACACGCAATAAAATTCCTGCATAGGTACCTTTTGTGGATACTATTTTGAAGGTAACTATTCCTACAGTGAAAAAATCCAGACAGTTGAAGACTAGAAGCATAAATATAATAAGAATTATTGTAGTTTAGCTATAAATGTCAGCAACAGTTACAGACAAATTATGACTGAAGTTTGCTAAATAAAGTAACAAGAACCAAGTGGTAATCAAAGTGCTATATAACATTTGATGCTAGGAATCCTCAAAAGAAAGAAAAAAGAAAACCATTATGGAAGAAGGGAAAAAGGGAATAAAGGAAAAGAGGTGGGGGGGGGTTAAAAAAAAAAAAACAGGAAAAAAAAAGAAAACTAGCTGCAGTAATATCTGTCATTCATAAGTTGCCATAATTATCTACTCTGTAAAATTGCTGCTGTAATTTGAAATGCCTCCCTCCTGATCTAATTGGCAGACTAATGTAATGACTTGACTAAGAACCAGGAATGTAGATCTTGCCATTATGTCAGATTCACTTGGATTTTAATGCAATATTCCCTCAGGAAGGCCAATGATTTAATTAAAAACATTGTGTTTCACTGTCCAGCACAGCACCTGCAGCTCCCTTAGTGTGTGAATCTTGATTCCCTAGAGTGCATTGCAGCTGACCTTTTTGATTTCCATTTAGCGATCACTTTGCAGATAAATTTTAACTGTTTCCTGTTTAGTTCTTAAATGTGCTTCTGTGCCTCCAGTTCTTGAATTTTGATGTTTATCAAAGCACTATTTCAAATTTGCAATGATTTCTCCCCTAGAAGTACTGCTCCTATAACAAATACAAATAGCAGAAATCAGAGTCAGCTATGATTTAGAAACTGATTCATTCCAAGGACTATAAATGCTTCTGAACAGAGCTATACAAAACAGCTTGCCGCGGAGTTAAAGCAATGCTCTCAAATTGTTACCAAGCATACTGTATTACAACATAACCTTATATGATACAGTATTTTCTATTCTGAGCTTCATAATCAATAGGGTGCTTTGTCCCAGTTCCTTTTTATGCACAGGAAATAAGTCAAGGAGTTGGAAAGAAGCCCTATCTAGGCAATATTCCAGATCATGACAATATGGCAATGTGGAGATGTTAAGATAGGTGGCTTTATGAAAATCATGACATTTTTAGTTACAAAGAGGTAATCATTCTATTGCTTCTTATCAGGGTAGAAGTGCGTGGAAATGCTTCTGCACAAGGCTGCTGCTCGTCTTGGAAAACCCACTGTTAAGAGAAGCAAAAATTGAAATGAATTCACCTCCCTTTACTTTTGAACATAATGAGTTGTCTCTGTTAGCTGGTGATCTGTACAAGAAAATTTCCATAGGCCATATAGTTTATTTAAATTTAATTCCAGACCAACTACAACCACAAACACTTCTAATGGTAATAGCATGCAATCAAATAACAAGCAACAAATTAGGTGGTAAATTAATTGTGGTTCTTCATTAACACAATTATGCACCTGGTGACAAAAAAAGTACAGAGCCTTTATCTCTGTAAAACTGAGGATGTCTCCAGAGCTTCCAAAGACCAGCTACTGCAATGCTCTGTAAGGTCATATTTTTCTCTACTAAACACTTTGGAGGAGCCTGAAAATAGGTATGGAACTGTTCAGCTACTGGATATTCACATTTGGATTTCTGGACTGAAAACACCAGGCATACCTACATCTACTGCTCCTGCATATATTCTGATCCATTAGCCTTGCTGAATTAGATACTTAAAATTCTTTGTTAGAAGAATAACAAGGTTATTAAAAGAGAGTACAAAGCCTTTAATTATATTGAGAATAAAATTAACAGGGACTGATTTACTACTCCCTACAGTAAACACATTACAGTTGACCAGCAAAATTGGATTTATGAACATGTTGCTCCACTGGTCAGCGTATGTCAGACTGCGTGTACAGAGAAACATAACCTCTAGTTTCTTTAAAAGAATTTTCAAAGTGAATCCCTTTTTAAGGGGATATCTCAAAATGCTGTGGTAGTTCTGCCAGTATGGAACTCAGATTCACACTTTTATTCTGAAACAATGTTTATAAGATCTAGAAAAAAATCAGGAAAAAAAAAAAAGCAGAAGGATTTTCAAAGCTGCTTTCTCATCTCACTGAATCAATCTTAGTCAAAGATTAATCAGCACAACCTATATGTCCTTTAGTCTCCAGTAAACTGCTCCTCTTTCCTTCCTATAAAAGGTACACCTTACTTCTTAAAAGATGCAAAATAATTAAACAGTACAGTGCTGGAACAGATAATACATCTTCTCTGAGCTACTCCTGCCAAATTTCACATTTTTAAGAGTTTATAAGCTCAGGAGAAACTGCTGAAATGAAATCTAATTTTTTTCCCTTTCACTTTGACTGTTCATCACATGGCAGTTCCTGTGGTCAGACACTAAATGTAACAATGAGCTGCAGCAAGAGAGAAAGCAGTAAAGACTTAGGAGGGTGGCATGAATGGCATAATTTTGTTCAGCCTGCGTAGCAGCCTGTTTTTAAACAGGCACTGATACAATCTAAGGACTGTCCAAAGAGTTACCTTGTCTTTACAAGCTTCACCTAAGGCTCTGTCTTAATCAATATAATTTTAATAGTTTTACAAGTGTTGTGTCCAGCAATGCTGGGATGGAGAAAGATAAAAAAGTGCCTTTTTTTTGATATTGACTAATCAGACAGCTCCATGATATGGGAAGACAATTTTGCATAATGAGAGCTTCACACAGTCCGATGAGGGCTTTGTCTACTCCTCACATGAGAAAGTATTTAAGGGACTTGCTGGACTGCAGGGCTAATATGAGTCTGATATCCTATACAGTACCAAGACTGGATCTCATCCATAAAGTCTTGGCAATCTGTCCCACTGAGATGCCAACAATTAATTCAAATGTTTGTGCTAAAGATGCTATTTAGTATCTTAGAATGAGGAGGTTAGCTAAAAAAACAGGTGATTGCTCTCAGTATGCTCTCAAAATAGAGGTGACTGCTTAAGAGGTAGATTGATGCAGATAATTTAATTACTGTTTCAAACTGTCACACAAATTGATAAGAAACTATTTTTCCTTTAGGATGCTAACACGGTCAATGGATTTTAAAAGTGCTCTTTATATCCTTTTGCATATCCTTCTTCCTTGGTTCTGTCTGAAAAGTGCACTTAACTAGGTTAAAAATATGAGGATTTTTAAAATCTCTGCTAGCTCCAGAAAATAATTCTGATTGGCAGATCCAATTGGGTTGATCCTTATAACATTTGAGACTTTGCGTATTTCTGCCACCTACAGAGCAAAAAAAGTGTCAATGCTTAGTATTAGGGGACAATTCCTCCTACCAAACAGGCCCTAGAGAGACTTGTCACTGCAAACAAAAGTAGGTGAACATACCCATAAGTGAAATACAGCTATGGCTGCAAGCTTCCTTTCTGCTCAGCTTCAGAAGCTCTTTTTACTTTTTTCTTGAGTTAATACACTTCAGCTTTAGATTAATTTTCATGCATTTTCTTAAACAAATATGTATGAATTCAAGATGAACAGACATTTAAACATTGCTGACTGAAAATCAACCCCTCAGCAAGCACACTTGCTGCATAACTACCTGGCATCTTGGCTACCCCTTCTGTCAGAATGGCACCCTGCCTGCTCCGAGGTTGGTTTGACCCCTCCAGTAATGCATGGGTGCCAGACAGCACCGACTTCTGCAGAGCAGCCTCCTTCAAGCCACACATGCCATCCCCTCTGCAGGAGCTGCCTCCATGCTAGCAATGAAGCATTGGCACAACATCCTTCCTCACAATTGATCCCACCTGTTGATACTTGCACAGCCAGAGATGGGGGGAAAAAAAAAAAAAAAACAACCTAGGAAAGAGAGGCAGACAAGCATTTCTGGTTGCCAAAAAGGCAGGTGGACTAGCAGCAGGTGTCTGATCAACTCAGGAAGATAACAGGGTGTCAAAATGTTTCTAACAGAAAAGTGCAGTATTTCTTGCAGGACTCCATCCAAAGACAATCAACGTATCCATCAGTGACTTCAGGGGGAAGCCTTTTACATTCTTTGGTGATAAGTTAGAGAGAAAATAAGTCCATAGTGTTACAAAAGTAACTCAAATACTGGCTAAATATTGGCAATAAGCTGCATCACTATTCTCTTTTCACCACCAAAAGCATGGTCATACAGAGCATGAAAGGCATACTAGGCAGGCTTTATCTTGGACACCCATGAGGCCTTTTTCAAATCCACATTGGAAAATGCTTGAGGGAAACCCTGATCCCTCTCAAACTGGCTGTGCCATGAGTTTATCTTTTGCTCTGAGTGATTAATAGGTATTGAGGTAAATAAGCTTATAAAATATCAAAATGTGATGCACACAGATCTCATGTTTTCAGCTCTGTAGAAAAGGAAAGGGAAAGGGAGTTCCTTTAGACTGAAAGGATCTTTGAAAGAAAATGCCAACAGCAAAGTCCACATTTCTTACAGAAATATCTAAAAAGTACCATCCAAAAAATCTGTGCAATTTGCAAGGCTGAAATGTCCTTTTGAGGTTAAAATTAGCAATGCATCTGTCTCTAAATAAATAAATGAATAAAAATCCTATCATTAATTATTATCTTTTCATCAGTATCTGGGACAACTTCCCAACTGGCTGAAATACTTTTCTTTTTTTCTCTTTCTTTATAGAGCCATGATGCTATGTGGTCAATTGTGGCTGGCTATTATATATATTTTTTTCTTGCTTTTCCTGTGGGATAATCTTAATATGACATTTTCTTTGAAAATGTATATGAATGAAAATGAAAAAAAAAAATTTCTTCCAGAGCTAATTATGTAGATAAATATAAATCAGAATTACCTTTATGGCAGGAGTTTGGGACTTTCAAAGAAACCTGCTGTCCAAACACAGAATTTACATCATAATGATATATTTTGCTGCCTGATGCCAAGAATGGAATCCAGAACCTCCCTTACTTTTCCAGGCATGTTTATATATATCCAGTGACAGGAAAATACATACATAATTCTGTGAGGCAAAATGTGTGTCTAGGACTCCCCAAACCCACAAAAACAACCTAAGGTATAGTGTTACAACCTTTCCTTTTCTTTTCTTTGGATGATTTACCCTTTTAGGATACATATAGACACTTAAATGCTCTCTAGATGCCACTTTAATCTATTAAATGTTTTATCTATTATGGACACCATTTTGTCTAAATTTTTCCTTCCCTTTTAACTTCATTTGGATTTGGGTGTTTAGCTGTCTCAGACTCTGGAAAAAAATGGCCACCAAAACTAAGCAAAGGCTCATTAATTCACAAGGTTTAATAATGCAGGCAGTGCCAAAAAAATAGGAATGTTATTTGTTGCATTACTCTTACTGCAAAGAATGCAAATATCCTGGCTCTCTCCATGGAGTAACTGAGGGGCAAGATTTCTAGGGTATATTGCCTAAACATAGGCATCTGATTTCATTTTAGGACACGATGCCTGGTTTACAGTTGCTATTCTGGAAAGGCACATATTTTTCAGCCTTTGCAGATAGATGTCTCGATGAATCCAAAGGTGCAAAAGTAGGACTTGGCATGAACATGTAGTGAACCTCATACCCTCCTCATACATCTCCAGTGCACACAAATAAAGCTTCACTCTGCTCCTTTGCCTTTGCTTTTGAGGGTAGGTGCTGTGGAACCAGGGCAATCAGAAGGGGAAATGTCAAAACAGAAACTGTCTTTACAATCAGCATCTCAGAGTGCTGAGCTTGTGTTTCTTTCAATAATGACAACAAAAATGCTGTGGCTTTCATTTGCCAATATGGCCACACTTTTCACACAGTCCTGTGTAAGGAAGTTCAGAGCTATGAGACAACTTTGAGAACAGCAGGACAACACACTGAGCAGAATTAAAAATGAATACAATAAAAAAATCAAATGTCAGCTACATTACTTCCTACGTATCATAGAGTTTATAAATTACATTTAGTTCAAATTCTGTTACTGCACAACCTTTATATAACAATATATAGCAATAACAATTTCAGGACTGAGTAATGAATGTCCCAGGATTTTGTTGTAGAATTTCAGCTGCTACCAAAGCTGAAATATTCCATTTCCATTCCTTAACTTGAAGAAAGCTCAGTCAAGAAAAAACAAAATCCTAATAGTTTAAGTACTTGCTGTTGGCACAGAGAAATAGAGGTGATGCTTCCATATTGGAAATAAGGGGTGATGCTTCCTTATTCTGGCAAAGAAATTTCACTTCCTGGGCATAAATCCCCCTGTATAACAGGGTATTTTAGAATTAATTCAAGATCATCTGCAAAATTTCCAATTTTTAATATATTTATGGATAATGTACTAGCTTGCATATAAAAACCAGTGGCAATAAAGAAGACTGGCACCATACAGCAACACTTTTGAGGGTATTATCTATATTCAACATTCTTTTTTTTTCTGGAACATTGCTGCTGCTGCTACTGCTGCTATTACTATCATTATTGTTGTTGTTATTTATAAAAATGTTGAGGTATCTGTATGGGACCTCATCCATCTCACTCAAGGGTACATGTCTTGTTTGGACCATTCTCAACTCAAAACAGACCATATAGGAAGTTTTTGTAAGACTTGCTGAAAAGACTTTTTTTGTATTATAAACTAGGTTTTTTTCTCAAAAAAAAAGGACATTTTTCCCCCATAAAATTGTCAGTGGAATTTCATATTTTAATTCAGAAGGTATCTAAAATACTTATTCTGAAAATATTGTTTCAATCAAATCTGAAATATCTGAATCTTAGATTTACCTCAGTTGACATTGTTTTCTGTGGGCCCAAGCTCCTTATCACATCTTTTGTGATACATGATATACAGGAGATCACAATAGGTTCAAGGAAATGTTTTTTCAGAGATCCAGTGAAGACAGGTAAATCTACATAAATGTCACTACATATGCCTGAAAACATCCCTCAAAAAATTTAAAAATTCAAATAATTGCTTTCATCTGATTCACCGTAAATTACCATTTTAATAAAGAATTAAAATTCAATGTGGATGGATAGGAGACTTGCTATGAGTATCTTTTATTTCTGAGAATTCGTGGGGATTTTTAGTAATATACTGACAATAAGGCTCAATCTTTAAATCATAAAAATCCGAATTCCATGTATTACACAATAAAATATTTCTAAGATAGTATGTCAGTTTATAGAATTTATAGATCTGGATCACAGATTCAGATCAGTAACTACAGGAAACAGAAATAAATGTATTTAAAATAGCCATGTGGCAATTCCTATAAAATGTTCTCTGCCATTCAGCTGAATTTAGGAGCGAGTAAATCAGGTTCCCTTATAAGCATCTTTTAAAGCAAAAGAAGATGAGTTTACCAGGACTTGTTCCTAGACATCATGAATTCCAGCTGAGAAGCTACTCCAGGAAGGAAGGCTAGATAGACGAGGTGGAAACCAGCGAGGTCGTTGTGGTTCTGAGTCTTCTGAAGCAGGGACAGAGGTTTGTGCATGTCAGGGGGCTGCTGTTCACATGTGAGTGTGCTGATTAAACACTCCAGAAAAAGAAATAATTCCTGCACGGCTGGAGACATGTTGGGAAGCCTTCCACAGCAAAACACGCTTGCTAGAAGAGGAAATTAGAACCCTGACTGCCTTAAACAAGAAAAGTATTTGCAATAGCAGACAAGCAGGATGAACTTTATGGAAACCAGGGAATACATTTCAAAAATTGTAAAAAATTAGATCCTAGTTATAGAAAAGTGATATGAAGTCCCATGCTCTGTGAATTAATGTGTGTGAGGATGCTATATCTCCACCTGCCTGTAAGCCTGCAGAGGTGTAGAATTCAAATCCAGAATAACAGACAGCACTGGACTTGAATGAAATGACACTTATAACAGGCTTGAATTATGCTTATATCATTCTTCCTTAAGAAATAGTCAAGGGTATAAAATTTCTGTATGTTTGCCTAAAAGTTTTGTCAGCTCCTACTTCTTCCAATCTCCTCTCTTCTTCTGCTTTCTTCTTAGCCCACTTCATGCTCTTTTGAATGCTTTCTCTCATGTCTTGACCCTCCTTTTCTAACAGGCAGAACTCCATTCTTTTTAGTTCTTCCATATCTCTCATGCATAGTAGGACTTTTTCCTCTGCTTCTCCTAGGCTAATTCCTCCTCACATTTTAAGTGCTTTGTCCTCTTGTTTCCTTCTTTTCCTTGTCTATCCTCCTCTTCACAGATCTTTCTCTCTGAATTCTCTTACACTTTTATTCTCTGTTCAAATACTGCTTTGGGGGGATGATTTTCTACTGACTCACTTTTAAGTGAGGGAGAAATTGAATCATATCCCATGCCCCTTACCTGCTTCTAGTCTTCCTTTCAGAAAGTAAATGCTTGTCTCTTTGGGGATTCGCTAATGTGGAAGCCAGGTGCTTTCTCTGACTTCATGTGTTCAATTGGTAAGATATAACTTCCAAAAAGAAAACTGGGAAGAAAGTTGTGCTAGCTATAGAGACTGACCCTGAAACAGAACAGTATCATATGTGCCATCTTCTGTTGGGGGCAAGAGAAAAGACATGCAAAAACCATTGATTAGGGAAGAAGACAGGACATGGGACTTGGGCAATTCAAAAGGAGATTCAAACTAGGCAATGTACTGGTCAGGAAATGTACTGGTCACATAGCCTATTCAGTGAGCAGCTCCCCTGAGGCAGCCAGCCAGGAAACAAAACAACAGGAGCTGACTGTAGATCCAATACCTCCCCCAGAACTGCAGTCAGCTATCTCAGCCCATGCAGAATCTCTTCTGTAAGATCTTCTCCAAAATGTATTCTCAAGTACCTACAGTAGTTTTTCAAAAATACTCCTCTTTTTTTTTGAGACAAAGCTAAAGGACAAATATAAAAAAGCTATAATATAGAGCAGATGCAAATTTGGAATATTTATTGAAGTGGAGAAATCAAAATTCACTTCATTCCTTGGCCCAAGGTAAATGAAACTCACATAATGTAATTTCATAGATTGATGCCTCATTCCATACTTCTCGTGCTAAAGTAATCTTGCAGGAAAAAAGTATGCTTCATTGAGTAAAAATGCAGTGTGAATTTGAAGTTCATTGCTATAAACAGTCACCTTTGGTGTTGGTAAAATCTGCATGTTTTCCCCTGATTTGGAAAGAGTTTCTAGATTTTATGCAATGTCTGTTTTCTCTCTCCCTGCTGCCATTTATTATTAAGGAAATTTAACAAAATCATTGATTTGTTGACAAAGACTAAAGAGTAACTACAATTATAAAAAGCAATCAGTGATGAAGGAAAGTGTTTAAACAAGTAAAACCAGCATTTATGCCCAGCCCTCAAATAATTTCTCTGTCTTTTAAACAAAGAAGGTAACATCCCAGAGGAGGAGATAGAATTTCCTACAGGGAGAAGGAAGACTGAACTGTTAAGGGCTTTCTCATTTCATTACAGTAGATAATTAGGTAATTAGAATGATTAAAACTTGACAAAGAAACAGACTCAGATGAATTATAATCCACAAACCTAAAAGTAGCAAGGGAAAAAGCAAAGTGTCTGGAGTTCAGCTGCTGAAAATCCTTAAATGACAAAGGTTAACAGTAGGGAAGATGAGGGCAAATGTTGTTCCTTATCTCCCATTCAAAATACATTTCTTTAATCAGAACCTCCCAGGCTAACATAAGGAAGAGGCTGTGGAAGAGAACATCACCCTTTCTGGAAAAGAGCCTGGAAACACTTCCTACAGATGGCAGCCTAGTTTGTTCCAAACACTGTTTGTTCTTCAAGGCATCTGAGAGCAAGACGAAGTGATGGAGCTGTATCTGGGACTTGGGTGACCTCACTTAAGGGAGATAACTCTTTGCACCTACTCAGTTTGAAAGAGTTTCAGAACACAGTTATGGAAAATGATGATGATATTTTATTTCCCAAGATATAACTGAAGTAAATTACTCGATTTAGGCTAATTTAGACCTTGATTTTACCTCTGAATTTAATGTCAGTAAGAAATATTTTAACTCTGTCTGATTTACAGTTGTGACTGTAGTTCCAATTGTTATCTGCATTTGGATAACAAGCCTGGAAGACTTGCTGTTTCAGGGGGGAGGAGGGAGATCCATCACACTTAAAACTGATGACCAACTCACCAAGGCCAGCTGACAGGCCTGCTCTGAAGAGAAGACAGTACTGCAGCACGAAATGGATCTGCTGGATTAGCATATTTCCTGAGCACACTTCATCTTAAAAGCAGCCTGAGCTGCAAGCAGAACAGCTCTCCCCTCCAAGACCACAGGAGGATGACAGTGAAGAAAAAATACGTTTTCTTATTTTAGATTGAATTCTTATTACCATGGAACCCAAAGGCTCCCTTCAGGAATAGAACCCTCTCTGACAAGTGCCTCAAAAAATGACCCCTAAAACACATCCAAGTCCTTAGGAGTCAAAGTCATTATACACATCTAGAGTATTATTATTATTATTACTACCATTGGCATAGTTCATCTGGATTCCAAGATATGTACTAGCTACTAATTGGCTTTACCTGAATAGTAAATCCAGATTTTAACACCAGGTGTTCTATAATTTCCCTCTTCTCTCTGCTCTGATCCACTGCTAACATAAAACTAGCTTCTTTCATTTAAGGAAAAAAAAAAGAAATCAGGGTGGATTTAGACAAGATATAAGGAAGAATTTCTTTACAATGAGAGTGGTGAGGCACTGGCACAGGTTGCCCAGAGAGCTGGTGGATTCTTAACACCTGGAAACATTCAAGGTTAGATTTGGGCTCTGAGAAACCTGATCTAGTTAAAGATGTCCCTGCTCATTGCAAAGGGATTAGTCTAGATGACCTTTAAAGATCCCTTCCAAATCAAACTATTCTATGATTTTTCCATCCCAGTTGAGCTGAAAAGCCACATAACTTCTGCCATCCTTATGATTTTCATATTTACTGAAAACTATGTGAAAGAAATCTTTCAGTAGAATAGAATCTCTAAGTGGAGAAGAAGATTTAGCATATTTCATTGTGAGCTTTCCTGTGCATATTCCTTTTCTGTTCCTGCAGCTAAGCAGAGGCACAAAGTAAAAGATGAAGACCTAAAAGTAAATTCCAGCTAATAAAAAAGAGACTTTTAGTTGACTTAGGAAGTTTCTTTGCCAGTTGCCTCTAGCAAAAGAGAATTATTATATTCCCAGTGAAACATTATTATCAGGTGGATTCTTAACACAAAGACTCCTCAAGCCCTGAAGGCAGACAGTCTATAAAATTTGAAATCTCAGAACTACTGTCTCAGGCGATAACTATTATCTTCTTTTTTTCTTTTTCCTTGAAGAGGAAAGGAGAAAAATCTAGGTAAATCAGATATTTAAAACTTCTATGTCTGACATTTCTCGTAACAACAGATGCTCATTTTCATATCTTCACGTTCAGACTCTTTTCCTATGATACCTCTGATTAGAAGAATGGAAAGCTTAAGTTATCCATGTCCTGTTGCCAAGTCATATTGTTTAAACAGAAGTCCTGAGCTTGTATTTTCTCCAAAAATTACTTTTACCCACTAGTGGAATGCTCTGAGAAAGTACATGAATAAGATTGCAGCATGAGTTCTTTAAATTTTATGAGCTGGTGCTGTCATCATTTTTCACAAAACCTTTTTATTCATCTTTCAAGATTGTGTTTGGAGAGCTTGTGAGATGAGACCATTCAGTCTAGGAGAAAAGATTTTTTTCAGTATCTTTGTCCAGTGTCATGCAAGTTGCTAAGTGATAAATGATCCTAGAAGATACATTTAACTACTTTATTCAGAGAGCAACATCACTGTATTAACCAATATACTTACTTTCCTAAGTGCATTGGTGTGAAAAGAGTGAGAAAATTTTCTGAGGAATCATGCTCAGCACAGAAAAATTTTAAAAACAGCATTGCACTTTTTCCAAATATGAAATAAAATAAATACATAAAGACTTGGAAACGTAACTTTGCTAGCAAAATTTCAAAGTAAATCAGAGGTTTTACATTCATTTCTCGAAATTATCTGCAAGATTCTCAGGTAGAGATTTCAAATTCCAGCTACTTGCATTAACCTATCTATAATCTTTGTGATGTATTCTACTTCCAAGTCTTTTTGAAACTATTATTTTAAGATCCTGTGCTAACTTATCCCATACAGCGTTAAATGTAAAGTGAAACAAAGGAATATTTAAGTTCTTGTCAATCACAAGTAAAAGGAAAGACAAAGTCCTGTACCTCTAGTATTGATTCAGCAGTTTTGCTTATATACTGTTCAGTGTACGTGGTAATACAGGAATTTATTTGTTAAGAATAACTTGGGTTTAAAAAATACAGCACCACAAGTCTCACTGTTCTGTGGACATTCCTGGGAAGAATATGAAAATTTCCATCCTCTGATAAAAAAATATACAGAAGCGACATATATGGATGCAAATCCTCACAAAGATTAGTACAATTTCTTTCATAATACATTCGTGTATAATGTGATTTTTGTTCTTCACCTGAGCAGAGGATGGAAGGGACTATTAACCTGGATACTGCTGCAGTTAAGACCTTTTCATTTCCTGCTTTGCCTGTAGCCTATACACAGGATCTGAGTTTACAGGAAAACATGTACTAAAAATGATACAAAGCTTCTTTCTTTCATGTGAAGATACTGAAGGTATGCCTGTAAACCCTGAGTTAGCATGCAAAGGTAGTTTTGTACACTCTTGACATCCAATATCTGCAAAGTCTCCTGGGTAGCAAGGGAAGCATTTTGTGTTTTACAGCAATTGGACTCCTAAAGATTCTAGATTTTGGAAGCAGTCTGGACTGTGAGATCCTACAGTCTGTCCTGCTCTGTATCAATACAACACTTTACTTCATTCTACTCTTTTTTTTTCCCGCTTAATAAATGAAATAGCATGAGTACAGCTATTATTAAACATCTTGGGTTTCCTAAACCTTATTTTTCAGACACTATTTTTGATCTGAAATATAGGAGACAGGGACTCAAATAATTCTCTAGGTAGTTTGTTCCCACAATTAATCACCATAGACTTAAAATTGTAGTCCTAATTTTTTTTTTTTTTTTCCCTTGGTTTCAGCTATCTGACAGTGGTTCTCATTATGCCTTTCTCTTTGACATGCTTGAGCCATTTAGCATGGCATGGAAGACATCACTAATTCTTTATGATAACACATGGGCAAAGGTCTGTCATGGACATTTTCTTCAGAAAAGTTTATTGCTATTTTCTATTACATGCTACCAATTTTATACCATTTTTAATGAATATTCAAATTTTATTTATTATTCCAGTACTATTCCTTTTTCACATGAGGAAAAATTATTTTGCTATTCCAACTCATTACTCCTGAACAAATCAACCCTTTAGCTGTTGTCACTCGTGTACTGGTAGTTCGTTTCTCTTTGCACTAGATTTCAGGCACTTCCTCTCAGCTGACTTTCTGTGCATGAGGATCCAAGATTAGTAAAAGCTTTAAGGTGGATCTTACTAGACCTTTTCCTACAGTGAACTCCCCAAAGGAGACCAAAAGGCTTTTAAACTGAAAAAAAGTCAGGCTTTAAAATCACATAAACTAGTTTCCCAAATTTTGTTGGCAGAGGCAACTCAAAGTATAATAAAGAGAATATATAAACCATTGTCTTGCCTTGCTGCTTTGCAGACTTGTCCTGGCATCCAGCGTTTGTATAACTCAAATCACCAACCTTCCAAATTGCATCTGACTTGCATCTCACTTCTCTATGTTTGCAGGAAATTTCTTTCATCATCTTGGTGACCTGGTATCTGCTCTCTGTCCCTTACCACAGTTTTTAGTGTTTCCTTGGAGCTTCAGTCTCCCAACTCCAGGAATTCTTCCTTGTGCCTCAAGTTTCTTTCCCTGATTGTACTCAAGTAGCTCCAAAAAGAAAGGAGAAATCCCTGTTCTGTCTGCACCTACTCTTAGTAAAGGCACATAAAAAAACCTGGAATCAGAGACACAATGTAACTGACTGTCAGTTCTCCATGCAGTAACTATAATTTTCTTTCCTTGCCTCCGATGGGTACTTTTACATTTGGCTGACTTAGAACCTTTTGTTTTGATTAGATCAAGTTTACTAAACCATCTACTCAGCTGTCTCTTAGGAAGCTGAACAACTGGATACTGCTTTCCAGAGTGATGTGAGTAGCTCAGCCAAGCCAGAACAGCCTTGCTTCAGTGAGAACTTGCTCCAATATTAAGCCTGAAATATAATAACCAGCACTAGGTTTTACAGGCTGGTTTAGAAATTTGTGCATAAACAGTTATGGTTTAAGATAATGCAGAGGTTTGTGTAAACAGCTGACAAATGTGCCTAATGTATGGGTAAGACATTGGCCTTCTTTCTTGACCATTTTATTGGGCTGTGGTTTTTTTGGGCTGTGGTTTTTTTGTAAGATGCGCTAAATAAATGCTGTGTCACTAAAAGGTAAAATGTACCTTACTTTAAAAGTAAGTCAATACCATCAGGAAAATAAGGAGAGCTTTCACCTTTGCAGCTATAATGCATGACCTCTGTAAATGCAGGAGGAGACTCACTGACAGGCAAAGCACACTGTCAATGCTATGCAATAAAAGACCTGGAATAAACAAAACCAAGTCATTCTCAAAACACCCAAACAAAAGAAAGTAAAATAATAACACTTCACTAGTAAAATTAATCAATAAAAATTGAACAGAATTAAAAGCCAGGTACAGGCACATCCTATGTTCTAATTAACTTAGGAGCATAAGAGAAGTAATTTTTTTAATGCAACAAACCCATTTATTACAAAACAACTGGCCATTTACATTGATTATTGCCCTATTAATCCAACAATATGTTTTCTAGCTCTGCTAAACTGCATCCTGAGAATATTTATTTTTTAAAAGCTGCTGCTTTAGGAAGATTTGTTTGGAAGTTAATTCTGTCATTCACTAAGCAGACCCAGTTATCTTTTAGGAAGTCAGTAAGCATTGGAACGATGCTGAAGAATTAGAGGAAGTATGCTATTGTATCTCACTGACTGAATGCCTGCTATGCAGAACAGAAAGAAGAGGATAATTAATTTATATTTGTAATCCTTCCACCTTTATGAAAAACATGAAAATTCTGCTCTACAGGTGAGTCACTCCAGAAGCTCTAATTAGATAAATGCTGCTTGTGGTTTATTTCGATTAGGAGACTATAAGTTTGCATAACTACAGGTTAGATTTGCATACAGGATAATGTTTCAGAATTTGTAAGCATGGTAAGATTTAAGTAGCATTTACTCAAGCACTTCAATTAACTACTTTTGATTATGGAGACAGATCCTTTGTCAAATCTTTTTTGCTAAATCAGTATGAGATTTAATGTTTTAAGTTATATTTACATTAAGAACTTATGTAGAGGATCAGCTCTCACTTTTTAGTTTATGTCCTAGTGGATTAGCTATTTTCACTTGGATCACAACAGTCCCATGTAGTACCACAATCTGGGCACAGAGTGGCTGGAAAGCTGCCTAGAGGAAAAGGACCTGGGGGTGCTGGTTGACAGCAGCTGAACATGAGCCAGTGTGTGCCCAGGTGGCCAGGAAGGCCAATGGCATCCTGGCCTGGATCAGCAGTAGTGTGGCCAGCAGGACCAGGGCAGTGATTGTCCCCCTGTACTCAGCACTGCTGAGGCCACACCTGGAGAGCTGCGTCCAGTTCTGGGCCCCTCACTGTGAGGAAGACATTGAGGGGCTGGAGTGAGTCCAGGGAAGGGCAATGGAGCTGGGGAAGGGTCTGGAGCACAAGTCCCGTGAGGAGCAGCTGAGAGAGCTGGGGGTGTTTAGCCTGGAGAAAAGGAGGCTCAGGGGGACCTCATTGCTCTCTCCAACTGCCTGAAAGGAGGCTGCAGTCAGGTGGAGGTTGGTCTCTCCTCCCAAATGAGAGGTGACAGGAGAAGAGGAAATGCACTCAAGTTGCAACAGAGGAAGTTTAGATTAGATATTAGGAAGAATTTCTTTACTGAAATGGTGGTCAGGTATTGTAAGAGGCTGCCCAAGGAAGAGGTTGAGCCATAACCCTTGGAAGTGTTCAAAAGGCATGTGGATGTGGTGCTTGGAGATATGGTTTAGCAGTGGACACAGGGATGCTGGATTAACCATTAGACTCAATGATCTCAGAGGTCTTTTCTAATCTTAATGATTCTATGATTTCATGTTAGAAGAGCTGGTGTAGAACTTTTTTGTGTTTGCTTCTGTTTTGTTTTGCTTTTTAACAATAAGCAAATGCCGGTTGTTTGGAGAAGAGGATAGCTGCCAGCTGTGCCAGGGAAATACCTAATGCTACAATAGTAATGGAAATTAAATTAACATCTGCAGTCTGAGAGCAGGAGCAGTACTGGAAATACTCAGATTTTTCAGTGTAGATCCGTACAAAACTTTTTAATTGCTGTGCAGAAAATCTTCTTTTGCTCATTGTAGGTAGTGGATACAGAATGTCTGAAAATGTGGGTTTTTGTCTTTTGCCAGTGAAGTCTGGACTGTTGTAGTCCACCTTTCTCTAAAGATGGTTAATTCCTGAGAAGCTGACACAGAATGGCATTACTTGGCTGTAATGTACTCAGTACTTAAATTACTTTCAAACAGTGTATAAGTTTTATCAAATCAATTGAATGGGAAATTGGGTACAAATTCATTACAGCACAGGCAGGTTGACCATATAAAGAATCAGCCTGTAGAAGAAAATGTCATATTTTTAAGTCAGATTAAGTTACAATGAGCTTTTTAGGAATTATTAATGTACAATGAGCATGTTGTTAGAATACCATAACAGGAAAGAGAAGGTGCAACAAAAGCATGTTCCCAAAAGTATGAGGGGCCTGAGTCCAGCTGAACATGAACATAATGTACGTAGACATATGTTAACATTTACTGGTGTATCTATGCTACCATTCCTTCAGCAGTGTTCTAGACACCATATAGTACATTCATCTGTTCACCGCATGCCAAATGAAAAGACAAATTAATCATGCTTTAATCAAAATGATACATCCTAATAAAATTCTTTACAGAGCTTGTAGAGCTTTGTTTTGAGCCATTTCAAAAATGTAAAGTTTCTTACACAGAGCTAAGAACTCCAGCAACAATAATGGTATTTAGAATTATTGACATTTTGAAAAAAGAAAAAAAAAATCAGTCTTTTCTCATGCAGCAGCAATGTTACATAATATTGACAATATTTATATCCTTTTTCCTGGAATTGTTGAAGCCTGATCATATTTCCCATCAATTCTGAATTTAGTTGCCTGCATTCAGTACTTCTAGAAATCCCACTACATAATTTCCTGAAGCCATTTAGACACAGGAGGATGCAAGCAGACTAGCATCTGCCAAATTCCTTCTAGGTTCAAAGGGATGACCTGAGGTAGATAAATGCCTAACACAGTTTTTAAAATGTTTTTAGGTACTTATCTTACTTCAGGTACCTCAAATCACTGAAAATCTAATTCTTGACACAGAAAATTCAAGGATATTTTTGATACAGAAATCTCTCTGCTATTTAGCTCATTTAGCTCAATCTTCATTAAAATGCAAGTAGAAATTAAAGGGTAATTGAATATAGCCTAATTTTAAATATCCCTATTCATTTCAGATACCTAACAACTTATTTGTCTGACAACTTTATCAGCTTGGCAGCATATCCTTTTGTTCTAGCTACTTGCAGTAGGTACTACAGTAAAGACTCCTTTAACTGCTACACAACAGTGTGTTAACAAAGCAAGTAGCTGATGACTCAGTTTTTCAGAATGACTTTGACACTGAAAAACTGGAAGTTGGCCTGCCCCTTTCTTTGCACAAGCACCTGAGGGAAGTTGATAGGCAATGCTAGGCATGGCAATTAGCTTACCCAGCATGAAACTCAATAGAAGCAGGTGCTGAAGAAAGATCTGACTAAGATGATTTCTCCCTTCTCCTTCCTTCTTACTCCCTGCCACAGCAGCTCAAAGGTGGCACCTAGCCAGAGGTAGAAAGCCTGTCCCATTTTGTTTACCTATTTTACAAGATAGTATCACTGTTGCTTTTCAAAGCACTCAGCTAATAAAGTTGTGGAAAGAAGTAAACTTGTTTGCTGGCCTGTGCTGCACCAGCTGCCCTATGCTATCAGCTAAGACAGCTGTGCAAGAGTCACTTCAAAATACTTTCAGATTACATTGTTCTGAACAGAATTTCTAGGAAACATAAGAAACAGCACAATCCTTTTTTAAAGAGAGGACTCTGAATATCTGCTACTAGTCAAACCCTTTCCATCTGTTGAAGTGTCAGGAGACTGGTTGTCTATGAGGGAAAATACATCTACACAGACAAATTAAAGCTTTGTTTATTTATAGATACATTACCTGCATTTCTCACATGGCACCCTTTATTAACACGCTTTCAGATTCTTTTCAATTGTTTCCTGTTTTGGGACTGAACTTTCTAAACAGTCACTTGTCTGGCAAAATCATAGTCAGTCACTTTACATTTCCTGGGAGTTTTTTTTCTTTCTGTGATTCTACGTCTTTTGGAATGAAAAGAAGACACACTTGTCAACATTGCTGAGGTATGTATTTTATTATCTTAGAGATAATCATAAGTTGGTTTTTTTTGGTTTTTCGGTGTTTTGTTTTGTTGTTGGTTTTTTGGTTTGTTTTTTCTTTTTTTGGTGGAGGAGAAAACAGGTTAATAAAACTAAGATCCTTGCTTTAAATGAACACTGTTTTGCTGCTTCCACTCCCAGATGTCTGGTCTGAGACAGGCAAGCCTTGTTTTTAGAATTTGGTATTTTATTGCTGAAACAGGCCATCCAAAATCTAAGATGTAAATCTCATTGCTGTAAATCTAAACCTGCTGACCAAAAGGATTTTACAGACAAGAAGCCTGTGGCTGAATGAACAATGGTTTCCTAGTCTCCTGGCTACCTCTTCTGCTTTCTGTAAATGCACGATCACGTAGTCTTTGATTCAGTTTGAAGCTAAGCTTGTTACTAATAGGAAGATGCAGCCTGTCTCATATCTCAGCATGTGATACTCAGTCTAGATCAGAGATATCACATGCTGGGACTTGCTGCAAGTTGTGCTGATTATTCCTCTGTATTAAGATGAGGACAGCTGTAATATACTTCATTTTATTCATATTGCACAGGCTCCTAAGAAATTGCCAATTCAACCCACAGCTGGGCAAAGATTGGCATTCTGACAATACCCCACCAGAAACACATAGGCAAGCTGCTACCACCCACAAATGAGAAGGCATATTTGCTACCTTCCTGTGAATTTGTAACTGCTGGAAGTAAGAGAAAGATCAGAAGTAAAGCTGCAGTACCAATACTCAGATCCTTAGTGTAGCACTCAAACTCTATTGAAAAGTAGACTCACAATCAAAAGCAAGTGGGAAAAGGCAAGATCTAAATGATTGGCTTGGTTTTTGAGGCCTCCAGGTGGAGAAAGGAGCAGCCTCCAAGAGTCACTAAGTTTTGATTAGTAAGGACTCGTGTTTGATTCTGAAAGATGCTTAAAAAAAACCAAAACCAGCAAACAGAAGAAGGTATATTGCATGACAGTTTACAATTTCAGTGTATAGATCTACTGCAGCCAATAACACTACTACTGATAGAAAGTGGAACACAAGGAAGTGATTTGAGGCAAAAGCAAAAGTTTTACAGAAACATCATTGCTGTTGCTATGTATATGCTTATACTGTGCTGCTGTGTGTGCTTCTATTTAACACAGCCTATGTGAATTTGTACACTTTCTAGTTAGAGGCAAATAAACAGGTTTTCTGGCAGTGCCAGGTTCTATCATACAGTAACTGATGTGACTGTTTATAAAACAAAGGAAGTCCCCCACTGATCTCTGAGTTAAATTTCTCTGTGTTATGTTTCTAAATTACTTGACCCCCTAGAACTGAGCAGATGATGCCTGCAGATTGAAGCATATGCCTTAACTCTTTGTAGCCTAGAGAATATTTTAAGGTTTATTGGTATCAAAGTTCAGCGTACTTGCTTGTGCCATTCTGAGGAAAAAGATGCATTTCTCACTACTGAAACAATGTCAGATATCTCTAACCTAGTCATTCTTAGCATTAAAGCCCTAAATATCAAATTAATAATGATTAAGTATGATAATTAATTTTGCAATTCATATAGTAATATTGCAATTAGCATAAATAAAGTGTGTGGTGTTCATATTTAAATGACAAGCTTGCTTATCTTGCACAGCCTTTCAGACATAAGACATTTACACGAGATTTGATCTATGTACTCAAAATCAGTTTGCAGATCCTAGTCCCTAGGAACTTAACTCATATTGACAAGACAATTGTATGTGCAGACTTGCCACTTGATATTAAATAACAAACTCAGCCTGGAGATGTGGATGTCTCCAAGCAATTGAACAAACCAATCTCAAACAGGGATTAGGAATTTACTTCCTTTATGTACCGCTCCACATAAACCAGTATGGAACAAATCAATATACACTTTGATTTGGTACTAATTACATTTGAATCAATTTACATCATTATCTGAGCCCTTTTTAAAAGAAAATATTTGATCTGCCTCCAGGCCCCTAGTTTAAAGGCCTTGAATACGTTTCAGAAAACCAATTTGAAGATTTGTGATTATAAATGTCTTACTTTTGGAGGTACTTTGGGTGTATTTGTGGATGCACAGTTTGAGGCACTTTGAGGATCCTTACCTGCCAGAAAGTCCTGAGCAATGCTTAAGCATTTGGGATGTTTTTGAGAGCTTAACACAATGTGACTCAAGACACAGGCATTCAAAACCTCTGAAAATTTTGCCATTAGTGCCCACATCAACTTTCAGCTGATAAATAGTGGCACATTTTACATAATGGAAAAGCTACACACAGCTTAATCCCCTCAATTCACTTAACTACTTTTCTGCATTTTATATCATCATGTATTATACATTTAATTATTTTGAATAGGTTGAAATTATTCAATATGAATATTGAATATTACTGCCTGACCTTCAACATGCTTAGGAATATATAAAAACATAATTATTTGAGTGAAAGGGGAAAAAATCCTTGTTAAATTCCTTTCATCTGTTCCTAACCCCACTGTCAGTGAAAGGAAAAGCAAGAACTTGACCATCTTTTATAGTAGAGTTTGGAACAGCTCACCTTAGAGCAGCAGCAGCAATGACATAGAAAAAGGTAATCCACTGACTTTAATCACGCATAAATTAACTAATCTTTTAGATGCACATAATTTCATTTCGATGAAACAATCCATTCCCTAGTCTTAGTTTTTAAGGTGCTCAATGTAACAGGAAAAATAGAAATTAGGTAAATTAGAAAATTATATTAGAAGCAAAAATTATAATTATCTAGCCAAATTGTATGCACACAATCAGAATTCAGTTGTTTGCCAAGACCTTTGTTGGTAGTGAAATTGCCACATGTATTTGTGCCGCTGTAGTAGATGCACCTTGATGAAGTCTAGAAAATTACACTAATGAGCTTTGCGGTGATTTATTAAGACAGCCTGGAAGCTGATTTAGTAATTTTCTCATAAAGAACTCCTCATGCCAGTTGTTCTACACATCACAAAAATGTTTCCAATAATGTACAGCAAGATACTTAGAAATGAGGTTCACATTTCAAAAATTACTGATTTTTTTCCAGAGTAACTGAATTAAGAGAGTATTTTTACTTTTCTCTTCTATAATAACTTGGGTACCTCAGAAATACTGACAGTTTCTCACTTGTATCTGATTAAGCAGGAGTATTACAAATTCAGCATCATTTGAAATTTGAATTATATCCACTGTTATGCCCTTTTATGAACATCTGCAATCTTGCTATCCTAGACGTTTGCATAAGACTTTGCTTAACTTTAAAAACATTGGCTGGCAGTATTGAAAAAAAAGAGAATTTATTACTAGATCAGAGAAACTTGGGTTAAAAACTTCTTCATGAAATTTTAGTAAAACTACCTCCTTTCCACCACAGATTGGCAATAGGTCAAAATATTAATAATATTCCAGTTTAATTGCATGTGTCTGTTATTATTAAAAGATAATTATATGATAGTTTAAATCACCTATGATGCTATTCAATAATTGTTTTTTCATCATATTTCTAACAGCATATTCCCTAGGCATGCTTTTTCTCAATTTTTCTTTAATAAAGGATAATAAAATTGAGAAAAATATGAACACATTAGAGGTTAGTCCAGCTGAGTACAGTCTCATGCTTGTGCATACAGAAAAGCAGTAAGTAGCTCAGGCAAGAACAATTTTATCACAGGAACATACCATAAAATAATATACTTTTTTGACAAGAATTAGCAGGTCCTTTTTACTTTCCAGTGAACCCTCTGGACATTTCAGGAAAAACAATGACAGGTTTGGGTGGGAGTCATTGCAGTCACCTCAAGCAGATACATGTTTATCAGAGGATTGCATGTGGAAAGCAAAGAATAACGACAAAAGCTAGATATGGTAGGGATTTTTTTAAAAAAAAAGAACATCCTATTCTTCTGTGCAAAAAAGCTAACAGAAAAAAAAAAATATTGTGAAAAATTCATGGCAGAGCAATCAGACCATCCTATATCAAAACCCTATATGTTTGTCTCATTAATGGAAGGGACAGAAATGAGATATTTGGAACAGCCAATCAAAGTAAGACTATCTTCTGAAATTACATTTTTTTCTGGATAAATATGAATTAACTTTTTCTCCTCTCCAGAGACAGTTATATAAAACTATCTATAAAACCATGAAGCTGGTGACCTGTTTGTAGGAGCCAGTTCCTGGAAGCAGCATACACACTAGGTACTGTACTGAGACATGCTGAGAATTCTGAAGGGTTCCAGAGGGAGGAGAGGGAGCTAAGATATGCTGCCTCTTGAGGGAAGCAGGCCATTTCTCCATTTTGCTGAAATCATTAGTCACACAGAGCCTCATTCCTGAGTGGGATCTGCAGCTATAATTAGTGCTGAGACTCTCATTTGCATTCTTGCTATAAAAGTTAATATTTTACATGTCAAATAACCTATATGGATTCACTTTTAATATTAAAAGAACTGCTGTTCATAATACATAAGCAGAAGGCTTTATTACACATATTTATGCCTCATACTAGGTATCTTTTATGTTAGAATAACGAAATATGACTTATTAATGCAGTTGTGAATATTTTTGTTAATAGTCTGATTATAAATGTGTTTAATCTACACAATTTTAGTATATTCTGAATCATGATTAGTCAGAAATATACCTTTTTTTTCCCCCTTTGCACAATTAAGCCTCACATTTTCTTGTAAGTATCCTGTTCTGCCATTGCAAGTGATGCCAAAAATATTTCTAACTCTTGAGTCTCTGCAGAAGCATGAAGGCTCTGTCTGAAAATGGATCTCACCTCCATGAAGCTCCATGGCTCATCAGTTGCTAAACACACAGGCTTCAAAATCTGGGTACTGGAAAATGTCATTTAAAATGAAACCTGTTATTGTTAATGATCTTGGTGTACAAACCCTCACATCTTTTGAGCTCTGCTTCCATAAATCCAAAGCTAAATCAGCCAATTGGGAAGTTGTAGGGGATCCTATCAAAACCAATCTTTGAAGGATTTTAAAATTGCAGTTAGCATAAGTCCTATGGAAACACCTGTGACATCCATATGAATAGCAAATGAGTTCTTTATGATCACTGCTATTAGAATGAATACTGACTGAATTCCTTATGATCAGTGCTGTTAAAAAAGAATATTAAACAAGGGTCCACCTAGCATAAACTCTGTCACAATAACAACAGTTGTTGTTAAAAATTGTTAGCAATAATAAAAATATCACATATAAAAATATGTACATATCAAAAGCAGCCTGGTAATGTACTTAGAATAATGAACAAAAAAAGACGTGATGATTTCTGATTTCTTTTAAGAGATGGGATAAAAGTAGTGCATGAGTACTATGGGCTGCTTTTCATCCTGGCAGTCTTAGATTTTCTACATTACTGTTCTAACTGTCAAAATCATCTCATTTGGTTCAAATGTACTTGTCAGAGTGACTGAAGGGTTAATACAAGAGAATCATAAAAGAAAATCAGATAGTAGTACAGTGTGCTTAATTGCAATGTTTGGTAAGTTACTATCTCTACCATTTCTACTGGCCCTACGAGCTGGAGGGTTAGCTTTTAGATATTAATGTACTCAATATACTTTAAGTCACTTCTTGGCAAGGCTAGTATGGTCAGCAATTACAAATACAGTAATTAGCAGTGAGCATACAGAGCTTCACAGTGCTGACCACAGTCATGCTCCTCAAAGCTATTTATTTTTGGCTGGAGGGGGGAAACTGGAAATAAAGCAAAAATTATTTTTCTCATAGAAGAAAGGCTGGGCCCCAGAAAATTTGAATCAGTGTGATGACAGCTGTCTTTCCAGTATAAGGTAGCAACTGGTGCTAAGAATCAAAATGTGGAGTGGAAAAAAAAAAAAAAGCTTGAATTTGTGAAAGGATTTTCAAATATATTCCTGCTAAAATCATAGGATAGCTTATTGTGTTTTAGAAGCTTCCACTGTACGTTTTTGCTTAGGCTTTTTCTTTCTCTGCTGTGGGTCATGCCACAGAAGAAGC
Source organism: Promerops cafer (assembly GCA_013398275.1). NCBI lineage: Eukaryota > Metazoa > Chordata > Aves > Passeriformes > Nectariniidae > Promerops > Promerops cafer. The sequence continues at coordinate 771,291 of VZSE01015368.1, read as the reverse complement.
GTGACATCCCACCAGGCTTCCATGAGGCTGCGTGAAAGTAGTGTGCATTCTTGCAGTGTGCCCACAGAAACCTGCCTCCCTGCCTTGAAATAACTTCAGCAAAGAAATCAAATACAAAGAGCTAAGATACTGCACGTGCAATAATGATACGTTGCTCCTGTTAATAATACTGTTACTAAATATGGATGGCACTTAGCACTAGATAAGGGGATAAGTACAATGCCTTGATCATTGTGCAACCTGAGAAGTGAACACTTGATTGAGTTACAGTAAGTTTAAAAATCACTCCCACATCAGCCAAGTTATCACTATCCTGTATGTACTCTCAAAGAGTCTTAGAGAAGCTGATCTGTATTGATTTATGACTGGAAATCCTATTTGGGGTAAACTAAGGTATTCACTTACCTCAGGTTAGCTAATGGGCAGTTTCTTAGAGTGCTATGATGATTCACATTGCAAAATCATAATATCAACTCTAATTTACAAACTAGAAAGATTCTACTAAAACTGTAAAGGTAGGCTGAGTAATTTATATTCCTAGAATACTTATACTCAAAACTAAGATAAGCAGAAAAAAAAGATCTCGTAAAAACATTTAACTTGGCCTGATGTATATCAACAGGCCATTGTTAATACATTGTTAATACAATACCTCTTAATTTGCAAGATTAACACACATTGAAATGGTGTTGAGAAGTTAGTATTTTGATTTGCTAGCTCCTTATGCTGATGTTGTATAAAAATAGAATAAATAACAATGCAGATTGGTAAAGTAAATACTATTTAGCAAATCCTAGACTCAAAAGAAATAAAACTTTTAAAAACTGTGAGGGTGATGAAGCATTGGAACAGGTTGCTCAGAGAAGATGTGGGTGCCCTATCCTTTGGAAGTGTTAAAGACCAGCTTGGATTGGGCTTTGAGCAACCTGGTCTAGTGAAAAGTTCCCTACCCAAGGCAGGGGAGTTGGAATAGAATGATCCTTAAGGCCTCTTCCCACTCAAACCATTCTATAATTCTATGAAAAACTGAGTAAAAGTCATTAGGATATCAAAAGACTAACTCCAGAGAGTGTCTTAATCACTAGTTTGAGGGCAAAGAATTACTCTGCTGGAACCCCACCTCTAGGCACCATGTTTTCCTCATGAGAGTACCCCAGGTATATACTGGTCTGCCTTGGGGCAAACTCAACAGCATTTTAATACTAGCCATCTCAAGGAATACATGAATATAGGAAGTCCATCTTCATCCATGTTAAGTGGAAGATTTGATCTGATGAGTGCTGTTAGAGCATTTCAGACTGAACACAAAAATAAAGGTTGTTTCTCACTGGTGTTAAAGCACTATCCAGCCAGGACATTAGCCCTTTGGCAGAGAGATTTAAATCCGTATCTCCTCATTTTACTGGTATCCTAAACACAGTGCATGTCCTCAGCCTCTCCTCTTGAAGTTGACTAAGTTTGTATGGCATACATAGACAGTGCTCTCTTGGGAAAGGGAATGACACATAAAAACGTAATCTGGTAACCTGGTCATTCATTTAGGAATGGGAAAAGCTAAGATTCAGTTCTTCTGCCAAGATTTATTTATTTCTTAAGAACCATAATTATTTGTTAAAATAAAAACCGTTCTTGCCACATGAGTTCTCACACTTCTAGATGCGCCTCACTGAGCCAAGGGATCCTCAATTCTTTTCTGCACAGTGAAAGTATTTTCATGGGAAGCACAAACCACAGCACAACTCTCAGCCTGAGATTAATGGTTAGAATAACTTCTATGGGAATGAGAAATATAGATATAAATCTACTATGGCAAAAAGAAATTGCATTTGGAATATTCTATGACTAATCCACTGTGTGTAAAGATTACACTATTACTACCTCCTCTTCTGGTAACAATCCTCTAACAAAGGCCCTTGACTGGTTTTCTGTAAAGAAAACATTCAGGCATCCTGATTCAGGGGAAGTTTCTGTAACTGACTTGTAGAAAAGGATTTTCTGATGTTTGGAGAGACGAAATTGCTATCTCTTATATCTCTTATTGCTATCTGCTGGACGTGGCCCATTCAGTCCACTGCTGTTTGAGTCTGTTCAGAGGCATCTGATGCTCCCTACACAAATGTAGGTAGTCTGGTGCCTGGGGAGAGTCTCTTGATTCTACTCATTGTAGCACTTGAATCCTTTAACAGGACTTGCTCTAAATGTCCAAATCACTTTGAAAATAAGGTTTTGATCCCTGAGCCACCCAGATGGATTAACATTTTATAACCACTAAATCCTATGTTTAAAAAATTTACTTCACTATCCATCAAGCTCCACAGGACACTGTTGCTGTTCTCTGCAGAGAGTGGTCAAAAAGGTTTGCTTTTTTATCCAGTAAGTTAACTTTTAAATGTGTATGAAAAGATAAAAAGTTGGTAAGCATACTTTTCCCTCTGGAATCTCACCTTTGTACTTTGCAATTATTTGGTATCTGACCCAGTTTGTCATATGATAGTCAGTGAAATTCTGTTATCTTAATAAAACCCGTAAGGGAAAATAGACAGGGTCATAGTAGTACTTTCTGAAAGCAATCAATAGTTCCACTTCAAGCATTTTAGGGTGGGTTTTTTCACTCTCAAACTAAAAAGTTACACATATCATATGAATACAGCATGTCTGAAACTGTTGGAATTGTTTTCAGCAATAGGGTGAGTTGAGACAATTTAGAAATAATTTAAGTGACTTCTAAAATAAAAATTCATGTCTGGATAGATCACACAAAACACACAGCAAATCTTTGTGATCAGTAGCATTTTGGAAATTATAGAAATTCTGACATGTAGAAGTGCTGTGAGATTTTATTACCTTCTGATCCCTAAACTAACCTGTGGTGATACCTTTGCTTTTATGAGTTACAAAAGCTTAAGGACCTTGCTAGGTAAAGTGAAGTAATAAAGATACTATGTTTTTTACAACTTTTTCAGCTGTTCATTTTTATAAGAATATTAACTGGGAAAAACCAGGAAAGCTGTCACATAAACAGATCTCTTCACTTGAAATCTGATTTTGCATTTGTGCTGTCTTGCCACAGAAAACAATTTATCAATTTCTTTTTTAATTAAATATGGTTGGTGAGCATGACCTGAAAGTCATTTTCCTGTTTTTATATCAATATCTAAGGCAGATCTCTAAACCTGTGTGTTTTGAGCAGCAAATGTTTAATAAGCTGCCTAACACAGGTGATATTCTCAAGATATTTATAAAGAAAAAAAATGTTTTGCTTAACTTCAATGTCAACAGAATAAATACATAGAGAAAGAAATGGTAAACAGAAAAGATTATGCCTCTTCTTGACTCAGCTATAATACCCTGCATCAAGTAAATGTACTCATTTTCTTCTTTTCAAGAAACAGCTTTTGCTGTCAGTGTTCCATATAAACTGTTCTGCGAGATGTTAACCTGGATTTCTTTTTGGTTCAGAAAAGGACTACTCATTACCCAATCAGAAAATTTAAAATGCACTTTTATATACTTGAGAAAGATCCTTTCAAAAACTCCAGTTTTATCTACAGTAAAGCCAAAAGCAAAGATGACTATTTAGAAATCAGGTTCTTGTCTTTCACAGCAGTCACACCTGCAGGCACCCTTGGACTCTGCATGTCAGAGCAGGGAGGGAGGAAAGGACCCTCCCTGGCTGCTGGTGCCCCACTGGCCTCTCTGCCTGCCAGCCCTGCACCAGCCTTCCCACTGGGCTCAGGGTGTTGTGTGGCCATGGCTGCTGGCAGGGCTGCCTCTGCCCACTTCATGGGCTTTGGAGGTACTGCCCTGCACTCCTGAACCAGCACCCTCTGTGCTGAAAACAAGGTGAGGGCTTAAATGCAGCAAGTCCCCACCTCTATATCTTGGAACAATTTCTACCTCAACCTTGCAGCACCTAAACTATATGAGGCTTGAGCTTTTTCCAATTACTTCCAAATATCGAGTGTAAAAAGTCTTTACAGGATGCTTTACAGTCCCAAATTTTTCATGGAATCCCACCAGGTCAGTAGAATACTGTTATTTTCTCCCAAATCAACTGCATCAGTTTTGAACTGTTTTCATCTAAGTGAAACAAGCCCTAAAAGAGATCTGTGACCCCTGACCTTACCTGTGTTTATGTTCAGGATTGACATGAGATGAGACAGACACAGAAAATGTCCTTGCCCCAGGTTTCTGGGAGTTCCTTGCCTTCAGATGGCATCTTTTCCTACGGACAGTGAATTCCTAAATAGTGGCTACAACAGCCACAGTAGGTGAGTCTTCTCAGAACCATTACTGAACTAAGGCCATAAATATCTTCCTTGACTCACATTCTCATTGCAAAATTCACAATGAAAAAACTTGCTTAGGCCAGAAGATCAGTAGCATTTTACATGAGCCTAAACTATATGAAGAATAAGATAATGGTTTGGGAGTAGGATCTACAGCCAGCACCAGACGGGACCTTGTGTGCTATGAGAGCAAAGAATGGCCAGCCCTAGACTGAGATTTCACTCAGTTTGGTGTACAGGCGTGGTCACTGAATGTATGCTGTGTGGAGATGCTGATGTTCCTGTCTCTGTTTTGGCTCGTGGAAGCGTTACCCGATGTAGGCACTCCTGGTGTGCTCCTTAGAGATGTTGGTACTGAAGCAAAGGGGGTGCTGGATCTGCAAGCACGTTGCACCCAACAGCATGAAAAACGGGTAAGGCCCTCCACACTGCCAAACCTTAAAATTCAAATTATAATTGCTTGTCTTATGGCTTAGGAAGACAAGAGGATAGCTAGGAACACGTGGTAGTAGTAGATCTAGTAGTAAAGAAGGATCTCCTTTGCGCAGGGCTGAGTGAAATACTTCTAGAGGAAAAAAGGAATAGAGGATATTGTATCTACAATCTGTTGTATCTATTGTGTCCACGAACGCCCTGCCTAGTGCCTATTTATGATTTCATTCTAAGATGCCTAGGTTTTCCTCCAACAAAAAATAAAGCTCACAGACTTGTAGTTTCAGGTTTTGTGACCAGATGTTTGGAAGTTAGGCAGCAGGGCTCCTAGTGTGGAAGTAGCAAAGTCTCTTTTTGGATACAGCCCTAGCTGTAAGAGTGAATGTATGTATGAAATAAAACATTAAACATATGAACTTAAGAGCTCTGAGTCATATAGCAAAGAAACTTTCCACAACTGATCCAAATGCTGATCTTCTGAGAACAATTGTATTTCCTAGAAGACCTCAGAGCATAAGAAAGTCATAGTTAATGAAGAATATTTCAATCAAAAAATAACCATTTTAGTCAAATTTTGTTAATTTTGTTTTCCTCATTTTTCTCGCATAAGACCAAATGTCTACTGAACTTACGTATGTATATGTTATTTAATTATTTTCCCTTAAAAAAATGAATATGTACTTTTTACTCTGAAACTCAGTTAGGAAGGAATATAAAGATTCCTTAAGAATTTAATCTAATCTTTATTATATTTAAGTAGGGCTCTGTGAAATCAGTGACTAAGGTTAAGCCCCAAATAAAAGGAGAATAAGAATTTTCTATTTTTAAGCTTATATATATGTATAAAAATGGTTATCACCTAGGTTTTCTACCTTGTATCAACCCATTATACCTATAAAGGAATAATGTAGCTCATAATATAAAATATTGACTTGGGACTCAAAATATGAACCCTAGATCAAAATTTAGAGATATACCTTCTTTGGATAAATTATTGTGTTCTTTGTGTCTTTTTTCCTCTTGCCTGTATAGTTGTATAGTTAACCTTTTTTATCATAAGCTCCTTGGCACAGGAAGGCTCTCTCTCCCATTAGTATTAGCCTAAGAGAACAGTACCTTAATTTTGACTAGAATGCCTGGGTCCTATTATAATGAAAACATAATATATTTTCCTGGCTTACAGTGAAAAACCCTGAGGTTCTGTAACATTCTTCACAGTTAGTGGGACCTTACATCCTTTGTTTCCCTACAATGAATCCCAACATGAAGATGTTTTCTGTGTTTTAAAATATCTTTGCATCTTGATATTTTCAAACACTGCTTTCCTCTGGGCTGATGACTTCAGTTTATATCCCTAATAATTCCCAATTCATTTTCTTGCTTAGTATATTGGATGACTGTTTTATTTAGTGAATATTTGGTACTATGGTTTTGTATTTCTATATTAATTATTTTGCATTTTCCCAGCAAAATTCTGGGGTTTTTTGCTGAACAAGTTGTGTAGAGCATACAACACCTTTTGAGCACGAACATATTGCTCTGCACTTCTTGCTATGCTTTTAGATTCTGCATCAGCTACAAATTCTACTCCACCCCCCCACCACTTACATTCAGACATACATAATCATGAATAACAGAAGGCCCAACACTGCATCCTCAGAAACTGTGTCCAGATTTTCCCTTTGTGGCCTAGTTAATTTAGTTTTCCATCCCACAGTTTCTTTACTTTCGTGATGATTTCTCTTAGCCATTAATCTCAGATGTGGTGCCTTGTCAATGCTTACGAGTAGATTAAATCCATTGAATTTCCCTTATCTACAGTGGCAGTAAAATCTTCAAAGAACTCCATCAGGTTAGTTAAGCATGACCTCCCCTGACTGAATCTATGCTGGTTATCCTTAATCAAACTGATTTTCAAGCTGTTCTTTCACACTTCCTTATGGAGTTTAATTTTCCCCACAACCCTTGTTAAATCCACTGATGTACAGTTCCTTGGACTGTCTTTATTTTTTTTTTTAAGATTTACTTCTTTTTTTTTCAATCTGAAAAAAATCATTTGTAGATAGATCTAGTTTAAATTGTCTCAGTAAATGGAATTCTGTCCCTCTAGGTTCCTTACTAGCTGTTTAAACACTGATTTTTAAAACTGGTTTTGTTGAAAAACATCCCTAATATAAAANAAAAATCTTCCTTTTTTTTTTTGGGGTGTTTTTTTTTTTTTTTTTTTTTTTTTTTTTTGGTACCAATTTGTATGTGCCATTTTACTACATGTAGTAAAAGAGAACAAAGTCTTGTTGTCAATATAGAGTAGTAAAATTAAAAATATTTTGGTCATGTTAGATTCATGGTGGTGGAGAAGAACTTTCCAGGGTGTCTTACTCCTCTAGAAACAGCAAATAGCTATCAAAAGCTTTTCTAAATGCATTTTTCTGTTCACAGGGAGACAAAATGCAATCCTGAGGGAAATGGACTTGGTGATAAATTTACACATCTGTGTCCTCCACTCTCAATTACATGACTCCTTGTGTCTTGAGGTGAAAATCCATGTAATATTGCATTTGAAAAGTGAGGGAATACACTTGCAGCACATCACTCCAGTACTTCAGAAATCCCTGGTGGAAGCCCCAGGTCACAGGCTTGAGCTGCTAAACTTCAGTTGGTTAGGGTGAAATATTCCAGATGTGACATCTTGCTGTGTGGCAGGAGCTTGCTGGGACTGCTGCACTTACAAGCAAAGGGAAAGTTTTTTGCATTATTAGAAAAATGGACAACACTTGGAGAATAGTGAATGGTAGCTATGGTACTACCTCCACACGAGGTTCAAATCACTCAATTCTGTCTCTCTGAGACACTTGGGCACAGATGTATTTATACTACATTCATTGCCAAGGTAACTGGGCACCGTAAGACTAATGCATGTAAATTTCAAAGGGGAGTGTTATATCTAGACCTACATTTTATCTCTCAAATATCAATGATGATTCCAGCAGAGATGTGGCCAATATAAATTAAGTGGCACTGAGGACTTTTTACTAGGAAAAAAAATATTTTGCCTAGGTTTTAAATAAATATGAACCATGGGACAAATTAGTCAATCTTCATGATAGTGGCTTTACCTCTCTTTATAAGACTGAAAATTTATGTGATGGGCATAACATGGTAGTTGTTAAGTCCCTAGTGATAAAAGCTATTGATTATTTCCAGAAATGAGCTAAAAATAGGTTTTGCAGCACTTATCTTTTATTTGCTTAGTGGCAAATGAAACTCAAAGCACTATTCCAAGTTGACTACTTGCAATTCCACTTTTTATAGAATAATTGAATATTCACTGAGCAAGACAGAAACCCATACAGAAGCATGACTCTGATGTGGTGATTAATGCCTTTCATGTAAAAGGGGAGCAGTAGGTGTCCAGTTCCTGTTCCAGCAGGTTTTTTTCATATTTAATATTGATTTCATTTAAGCAAGGTTTGGAACCCAAATCTTCTACCACCAAAGGAAACTTTAACTGGAAACCTTCATGGCTCCAACGAAGGAGAGCCTACACCAGTCACAGTATCTGCTAGGAAAATAAAAAAAAGAGGACAAGACAGGCTTTAATTTTCTGAGGGAAGAGGTAGATGAACGTAGATTTTTCACAAGCATTCCAACTGTTAAATTACTCTCTCTGCTGTGGGAAAGTAAGAGGGCACCACTTCCACCCCCAGAAATATCTTACACAAGGCCAAAGTTGGCAGGTGCACTTAAAGACAGCCAAGCTGTTTTATTCCTATGGAAGACCATCTACATTGAAGATTACAATGACTGTTCAATAACAGTCCTATACAAACTGACACAGTATGCAACCATTCTGAGTATGCCAAGAAATGTAATTTCAGGCTCAAAGGATATTTTCTAGTGAAAAATAGCCTGTGTAAATTTGTCTGGTTTTGGGGTTAAAGCAGCTGTTGAGTGATAGTTCCATAAAATCCAAGTACTAGATGTAAATATCTTCACAATAAAGGGAAAACCTGATGCCTAAATTCTTCTGTGTATTTATTTACCACAGAGTGTCCATAACATCCATGAAATAAATTAGGAACTCAAGAGTTCAGCATGTCTCAGATCTAGTTCTTGAATTTATACACTCCATTATATTGTATTAGAATAATTACCAGGTTTTTATTTTCTGAAATTTTCAGGTACATGCACTACTCTGTGCACACTAACCTGTGTTCTTGCCCCTTCTCAAAAGATAAGCAATAGTTTTGTTTGCACAGGAAAAGAGTAATTAATGCCTTCCTTTCTTGAATAGACTCTGTCAGAAATTTCTCCTCTATGGAAATGAAACAGAGCCTTCCACAATGAAGGAGAAAGAGCAGTTATGGAGGACTTGCTAACATTAAAGACAGTCTTGTTTCTTCTATCTCACGCTTTCTTGTTCACAGTGGTCAGCTATGCTCTTGCTGAGTATTTATTTTGCATCACTTTGTTTTGTTTTTATGATGCTGCTAGGTTTTTTGCACCGATAGTCCTCAGAGGAAGAGGGAATAAAAGGGAAAGCCAGAATTTGTACATCCTCTATAGCCATCTTGAATGCATGTAGGAAGGCTGCTGTCTTAGGCAACAAGAGAAACAATTCTTTTTCAGACAGTAACAAAATTTTTAACATGAAACTGCAACAGGAAATCCATGGATTTCAGCTCACAGAATATCTTGCATGTTTTAAGTGTTGAGCTAAGTATCTATCTAGGGTCAGAATTTTCAATGGTTTTGTGGGGGTTTTTTTCTGCAATTTGTTTTAGATCTGGGTCTTGAGAGGGGGTAAATTGATTAATTTTAAGTGATTTTAGCATTTGCAGAATAATGGACCTCTTCTTAAACCTTTTCTACCAGAAATTCTTGCAGCATTTCCCTAATCTTCACAGAAACCCAATCCTTCACCAGATCCCATAGTTCAAATTGTCACGCTAGTTTTCATCATGCTTTTTCCTTATTGTCCCAGGAAAGAGAACACCATCAAGGTATGACTTGTGACAAGTGAAACACTGGATCACAGAGGGGCAAACAGCATATATGGAAGATGAAGCTACTATTTAGTGCACCTTATACTATCATTGATGTGCTGAACACACTCCATGGAGGCCAACATCAGTGGGAGAGGTGCTTAGATTACAAAGCACCTGGTTTGATGTATTCATTTCCCACCATGACCTAATTTTCCAAGCGTTTTCTCTGTTGTCCCTCCAGAAATCTCTCACAGGGCAAAATGTTGAACATCACTGTCATCCAGATGGTCACCAGGTAAAGTCTTTACTATTTATTGGAAAGAAATTAATAAAATATTATTATGAGAATAAAAACTAGGTAATAGCATTGGAGGATAAAAGGAGGGATTTGTAATGAAATACAGACTATTATTCTTCTAAATGCATCAGCAGCACTGACTACAATATCATAATCATTAGAAATTAAGAGAAATGCACTTGGGAATCATGCATTAGTATTGATTGAAGGTAGGTACTCTAATTATCCATATGGATATTTTGCATTTACATGGTAAAAGTATGCAACGTACAGATTCACATAAATCCTTCCTATCTATCAGATGCAAAGTTCTGTGCTGGGTAAAGTATTTCTGGAGAGCTGGAAGTGGTCAGTGAAATGAGCAGGTAGAAGCTTCAAAACAAGCAAAATGCAGTTATTCCACACAGCAGGAATTAAATTGTAAAATAGATTGCCAGAAAATAATGTGTTAGTCTGAATTATGAGTAGGTTGAAGAACAGATTCATGAAGGTTAAATATGTTGATGGATGTTGAACATAGATGCAACCTTTGGCTAAGAGTTCTCTACACTGGCCAGAGGCTGCTAAAATATAAGCCTGTCTTTATCTTGCTTCCTGCAATTTTTTTTCTATGCATTTGCTAATGGCCATTGTCAGAGACAAGTTATTTTGGTCTGATTTGATGTGACACTTCTTACATTTTTAAATACGTGAAGACAGAAATTTAGCCAAATTCGTAGGACATACACAAAATCTGGGCACAGTTTATGTCCCTGACTTAATTCTTCAGGTCTTAAGAGTGCCCTGTGCCATCTTCACTCTTTGTGCTGGTTGCCCCCAGTGCAGGAGTCACCACAGATTAGACCTGGGGCATTTTCTTCCTTGAGAATGTTAAACAACCATGTTGGGGAATAATAAAGAAGATATCTTATACTCCTTCAGCAAAAGAAGAAGTAAGAGTGACTGGAACAAAAAAGATAAGCTCTGCAAAAGGAAAATTTTAAAGAAACAGTAAGGGAAGAAGAAAGAGAAATTGTGTTTAATTATGCAAATCTGATAGTGCCAGCCCTGCCAGTCCTACAAGATAAAAACTGTGGCTTTCAGCATGTCAGCATACAGCCTGTACCAGCCTAGCAGCTGAACTACCATGCCCATGAGAGCATCAGTTGTTATTTGAGACCACATCAGACCTTCACAGCACCAGAACTTCCACTGAGGGCTATTGCCTGCAGATGCTTCAGGTTTTGAGATATACTACCAGTTCTGTTTAGTAGGACAACATCAGTATTCCTGTGTTACTGGTGGCAAAAAGGGAAGTTGATTACGCACTGCTCCCCAGTAAAACAAAGGCCAGCAATGGAAATCAGAAAAAACCCTGAATAATGATTGATGGTCACGAGGGAACTAATCTGAGCTATGTTGTCTGTAAAATATAGGGCAGCATGAAGCTCCTATGGCCTAAGTTTCAGAAGATAGGTGTTTTTGTTTAATACTTGTCATACAAGAAATAACATATCCCAGGCTTGATTTTCCTGTCACAATGTTGTCTACATTGTCCATTTCACCTTTCTATGGCCATATAATCCTTTGTATCATAGGTCCCTATGCTCTGGAATATACAATAAAGCAAATTAATATATCACTGCCTAATAGACTTTAAGAATAAATGTAATCATAGACAAAATATCTTAGAAAAAAATTGAGTGGAAGAGGGCAAATGAAAAGAGTAGGTATTGATTTTAAAAAGTAGAATAGTCCTGACTGAAAACTCCATTAAATGCTGTCATATTTTTTCATATGTAGCTTCTTTTTTGAGATATCTTATATTTTTCAGTGGCACTATTGAAGAATATGTCAATGAAATATAAGAATGATTTCCATCAGCTCTCTGTGCTGAATGCTCATCTTTCACCTGACACAGTCTGTCGCCACAATGACTCATTTTTTTACATTGGGCAGTGCATTATCCTTCTAGAATCAAAGAATAGTTTCTTTTTTTAATTGAATTTTTACCCTCAGGGGACCTGATTCTTGTGCACATTTTGGACAACACCTAAGACAACAGCAGCATAACTGAGTGGTTCTGAGCAGAAAACTGCTGTTGAGACAGTGCACAAATGCTTCTGATTTACCTGTATCTGCAAGTACCAGTGTTATGTGACTGCCCCAGGTTGGCCCTGGCTGGATGGGGGTTCCTACCAAAGCTGCTCTATCACTCCCATCCTCATTTGGACACGAGAGAGAAAATATAATGAAAGGTTCGTAGATCGAGATAAGGACATGCAGAGATCACTCACCCGTTACTGTCATAGGGAAAACAGACTCCATTCAGGGAAATGAGTTTAATTTATTTACAATCAAATCAGAGTAGGATAATGAGAAATAAACCCAACTCTTAAAATACCTTCCCCCAACCCCTCCCTTCTCCTAGGGCACAAATTCACCCTGATATTTTCTCTACATCCTCCCCCTAATGGTGCATGGGGACAGGGAATGGGGACTACAGTCAGTTCATGAGAGATTAGTCTTTGCTGTTCCTTCCTCCTCAGGAGGAGGACTCACACTTCCTCTGCTCCACAACGTGATCCATCCCACAGGCATCTGTCCTCCATAAACTTCTCCAATATGAGTCCTTCCCATGAGCTGCTCTTCCTCACAAACTGCTCCAGCATGGATCCCTTCCACAGAGTGCAGTCCTTAAGGAACAGGCTGCTACAGCATGGGTCCCCTGTGAGATCAAAAGTCCTGCCAGCAAACCTGCTCCAGTGAGGGCTACTCTTTCCTTGGGTCCACAGATTCTTCCAGGAGCCTGCTCCAGTGTGGGTTTCCAACAGGTCACAGCCTGCTTCAGCATCCACCTGCTCTGGCGGGGGTCTCCTCCATGCTCCCCCATGTACCTGCATGGGCTGCAGGGGCACAGATGCTTCACCATGGTCTACACCACACACTGCAGGGGAATCTCTGGCACCTGGAGCACTTCCTACCCTTCCTTCTTCAGTGATTTGGGCGCCTGCAGCGTGATTCGTTCCTCTCCCACATTCTCACTGCTCTCTCCCAGCCGTAGTTGCCATTGAACAGGTTGTTTCTCTCTTCTTAACCAGGTTCTCTCAGAGGCTCTACCGCTGCTGCTGGTGGGCTCAGCATTGGCCAACAGTGGGTCCGTCTTGGAACCAGCTAGCATTGGCTCTACTGGGAGAAGCTTCTAGAAACTTCTCAAGGAAGCCACCCCTGTAGCATCCCAACTAACAAAACGCACAAAACCTCTACAGTGACAGAGCACATTAAAAATATTTATACAAATATATCCATTATGCAAATATGGTCTGCAGAGTGATGCGCAATATCAAAAGAAGTTTAGTACATATTCCACAGTGGTAAAAATGGGTAGATAGTTTTCTTCTACCAGAGCCTGCCCACCACTTACAAACAGCCTGTTTTTTAGAAAGAAAAATGGAGCCACAAGGAACTGTGCTTCGTTACCATCAATGGAGGATAAATGTAAAAATTATGAACATTCACAGAGGAAATACAAGTGGAGGTGGAACTGATTGTTTTTAGTTCTGGCCATGGACAACAGCCTCCATTATGTAGTATAGACAGTAGTGTTTGTGTCAGCTTCACTCCAAATTCTGATTTTTGTTTGTTTCGTAATCGCAAATGTTTTGTTCCAGGTTACATCAGATCCAGGTTGGTTTTTCATTTGTTTAGGGGCTTCTTGTTAGGTTTTTGGGGTTTTTGTGTGTTGTGGTTGTTGTTTTAATACACAGAATTACTTAAGTCCAGCAGCTTTAAAGAAAATTTCAACTTCCCTTGAGGAATTCTTCTTCCTAAAACAATAACACAACACTGATAGGTTTGGAAACAGCTTAATTCAGATACTACCTAGGAGATAACAGTAGTAAATGCTTAATATGGTTGTCTATTCTTTCCCTTTACAGCACTCTATTGCATTCAGTTTCTAAAGATTCTCGAGTGTAATAGTACAGCACAAATTTCTTTATGTTCAGAAGTGCTGAGATCTGCAATATTCTCTTATGGCACTGGGAACTGCAGGTATTTGGCACTACAATCTAGGCTCTTGACTGCAAACAGTACCTTCTGCCCTCTTCCCAGAATCCTTAAACTTAGCACTAAAGCTTGTTCTGCAGGTAGAATGAGCTCAGACTCGTTTTATTCTTCAGTATGCTCATGTTCTATTATTCAACAAACCAATCTCGTCTTCCATCAAACATTTTTGAAAAAGAAGGTTGTTTTTCCTTCTGAATGCCTAGCATCTTATGTATCATAAGTACTCCATCCACACTCCATCCATTTGTTTCTTTACCAAAAATTCTGATAAGTATCATTTTTCCTAACTCTGTAGATAAACTGAGATGCATTACTGGTAAAAAGGACTTAAAAAGTCAGTAAGGAATTAAGATAGAAATAAAAATCTCTATACAACATGAAATTTTGAGAACCTATCCTATAGTCCTTATTCAGTCAGCTCCCATTCTGAAGGCAAGAGGATAGAAAGGCTTGAGAAAAACAACCGTGTTTGTAGATGTTGAAATTATTGTGGTTCAAACTAGCATGAAAATAAAATAGTGTAAAGGATATGCATGAGGTGAACTGACAGAACACTCCAGCTCAGTCACCTTACTCCATGTATAGAAAGGATATATCTGCATTTACCATTTCTAACAACAGGAACTCAGATTTATGTACGCAACAAGAATAAACATTTACAAAAAATCAATTAGGTGTCTCTGTTTAAAGAGATCTAATAATTTGAGTATATATGACAAAAAAAGGAAAACAGAATTCACTTTGACAAAACAACTTCTCAATTTTCCTTCTAATGTGATATGACTCATCTCAAATCTATTGCAAAGCAGTAAACAAACTACACCAACACAGTGACCATCATCTGCCAGGAACATTTTAAAAAGAAAACCATTACTGAGCTCCTTTTCTTGTCTTCTATACAAAGAAATGTATTTTCCCAGCAGAAACAGCATTTCACATTATCTTCTTTCCATTTCCCATGTTTTCATCAGTGCTAACAGCAACCTAAGAAATACCTCATTAAGCCAGTAATTTATTTCTTAGGAATTAAATTAAATTAAATTAGTTTGGACTAGTTTTAGCTCTTTTTCAAAACAGTATATTTAAATTAAAACAAATAACAAGAGCTAGTTCAGTTTGATTACTAATAACATTGTACAGGGGACTTATCAGGGATAGCAATTTAAATATGCGGACAACAGCCTTTTGATTTTGTTTCTCATTCATTGAACTAATGTTATAATTGTAACTGTAACAAAAAATAAAATGTTTAGTCCATCTTTGTTCTATAATCCTTCTGTAATCTAATTACCTCAAAATAGCTACAAGATAAAATACTGTCATGAGGATCAAAACAGCAGCTATAAGCTGGGCTCTCCACTATTCATTATCCATCCTTATTTTTATGATAACTATTTATTATTATCATATAGTTAATAAACAAAATATAAGTCACTTGATAATGCATCTGAAGTCAGCTTCACTGCTGATGTTAATCATCAGAGATCCACAAAGAGAGTTACATGATGTTATATTTTTTGCAATAGTTCTTGTTTGTGGATCTTACAATCTTTTGAGTCAGGCCCCTTACTGTGTTAAATGATACTAAATTTAAAAAAGAGAGCAACTTCAATTTCCAAAATATCCCCTGATTCATTACTTTAAAGAAATTACTTCGAAGCTTCTCAGGAGTTGACAAGAAAAACCTAAATTGTCATGGCAACATGGGTTGAAGAAATCCTTCTTTGCTGTTTGCATAGATCATCTCCATGCTATCAGCCTGTTTACTAAATGTTGCTAAAGAAAGCAATTAAAGGTTAATCTTTCCTCAGAACCAAATAAATTATATAACCAGTGAAAGCCAGTGGAGTGAGATACATTTCAGATAGGTCAAAAAAATTTGAGGCATCATTTCTCTTTAAGCAAACGACACCAAGCTGCAGGGCAGACGACATGCTGGAGGGAAGAGAACATCCATCCAGGACAGGCTTGAGAGGTGGGCCTGTGCAAACCTCATGAAACTGAACAAGATCAATTGTAAGGTCCTGCACAGGAGTTGAGGCAACCCCAAGCACAAACAGGCTGGAAAGAGAATGGGTTGAGAGCAGCCCTGAGGAGAAGGAAGGACACAGGGATGTTGGTGGATGAGAAGTTCAAATGATGCAGGAATGGGCGCCTGCAGCCCAGAAAGCCAAACATATCCTGAGATGCACTGAAAGAAATGGGACCAGCAGGTTGAGGGAGGTGATTCTGCCCCTCTATTCCCTCTCGTGGGCCCCCACCTGAGCACTGTGCCCAGCTCTGGGCCCCTGACACAGTAAGAATATACGTGTTGGAGCAAGTCCAGAGAAGGCCATGAAGATGATCGGAGGGCTGGAACACCTCTCCTATGGAGACAGGATGAGAGAGCTGGGGCTGTTCAAGTGTGAAGAAGAAAACTCTCCAGGAAGACCTCAGAGCACCTTCCAGTACCTAAAGAGGGCCTACAAGCAAGACAGTGAGGCACTTTTCACAACAGCATGTAGTGACAGGACAAGGGGACAGGCTTCAAACTGAAGGGCAGTAGGTTTAGATTAGATATTACGATGAAATTTTTGACTGTGAGGATGGTCAGGCAATGCAACAGGTTGCCCAGAGAAGCTGTGGATATTCCATCCCTGAAAGTTTTCAAAGCCAGGTTGGATGGGGTTTTGAGCAACATGGTCTAGTGAAGGGTGTCCCAGCCCGTGGCAGAGGAGTTAGAATGAGGTGATCTTTAAGGTTCTTTCCAACCCAAACCATTCTGTGATTCTAAACTGCATTTCTGTGGTCAGTTTCATAACAAACTAAGAGTCTGAATTTTCTTTAATGTTATTAGATTTGTTCTAGCATCCTTCTTTCAATGCAAGTTGTCTGTGTGATATGTGGCTATAACAATGGTGAGATAAAAAGTCTTTTAAGGTTAATGAAACTTTTTAACTTCTGTGAGTGCCCCAACCTTTAGATCAGGTCCTAACTAGTTAAAATCTGATATAAAGCAACCCAAACTACTTAACTGATGACTAAAGTCTATGTCTAACTTACCTACTTCTGCATAGCAGAATGCTTTTTTCCCTACAACTAGTTTCAAGTTAACTACATTATGTACCAGGAAAAAAAGAACGGGAGATTTCTGTATTTTCATTTATGTTAATTAAATTTCACAATAAAGCCTTCCCTATACAGATTTCACAGGAAAGCTAAACCAAAATAATTGAGTAAAGCTAACGATCAAAAGGCTACTGCTGCTGCCACTGCTGACTTCGTAAGATCTATTAGCACTACATTCTTCAGTGTAAGAGCCACTGCAAACAATGGGTCAAAATGTGGGCTGAGGATATTTACGTGCTAAGATAAAGAAAATCAATTTAATTTCTCAAGAGAGATATCTACAAATGCAGAGGGTCACTGATTGTGATATTAGCAGTTGTTTGATTCAACTGAGAGTTGTTTGATTCACTGAAAGTGAATTATAAAATGTTTTCCCCTCCCCCTCAAAAAAATGCTTGGTATGACACAATCTATGTATTATAAGAAACATCAGCAGGATACCAATAGAGAATCTGGCTGCTGGGGAAAAGCTAAAATAGTGTACTTAGTCACTTGAATGCAGTCAGCTTCTGCATTGATATCCCACGAACATTAGTGAGAACAGTGTGATTTGTCATGACCATTTGCTTCACAGCCAGAAGCATGCAAAATTAGTCTAAAAATAAGTGAAATTTTGCTTTTTTTTTTTATTTTATTGAAGTGGCTTTTTCAAAAATTTCACTGTTGTGTAAACATCATTCTTTCTTTCCTTTTTTTCTTGCCCTCACAGTCACCTGCATTTTTTTGCTAGGTTCAGGGCAAGGCAGGTTCTGTAAGCTCATGTATATTCCTGCAATATCTAGCCACTTGCTTCCTAACATCAGCTGCTTCTTGACAAAGTGACCTCCCTGCTCCTTGCAGCTGCATCTGTGTTGTACAGCAGTGAGGACACTTTAAAACCAAGCTACAGCTGGGCCAGTATTTAGAAAAGAAAACAACCTGGTTGTGGTCCCCATTGTGTTTAGACCCACCCTTGAACCCAACTTTCAAGTACAGGGCAAGGCTGGCTGCACTTTTGTTCCCAGTGCATTGAACATTGCTTGTGTTTCAGCACCAGTGTAAGCAAAATAAAAGTTTGAATATCTGTGTTCTTTTGGAGTTTATGTGTGAATACAATATTGCAAGTAATGCAGGTCAAAGGAAGTAAACAATGATTTATGCAATATTGTATCATGGCCATATTTGATCTGCAAATCGTAGGATGGGTGAGGGAAAAAAGTATTCCTAAACCCAGATTTACTCTGTGATTAATGTCAAAGGTTTGCTGCAAACATCAGAATTAGAAGAACATTTCAATAAAAACCCTCAAACATACGTTTAGAAATGATTCTCTAGCAAAAAACCAACCAAACAAAAAACCCCCAATAACAAAAACAAGGAAAACTATCAGACAAGAACGAAGAAATAAAAAATAAGAAGAAAAACTTCATGTTTGGCAAAATTGCATGAAAAAATCATTGTCTTGCAATTTAACACAAGGCACGAAGCAAGTACTGCAAAATGTAATTTTTAAATGCTGACCATATTTCATGCAAACTTGCAAAACAAAGACTGAATAAAAAGTTTTATTCATTATTCTTTATTCGGGTCTGTCTCAGCTGCGATGCCACAAATGTTTGTTTTGGAAAGCTACTGTACAACAAAGACATGAATACAGAACATGATTCTGTACTTCAGTATCCATAGGATACTGTAAGACAGATACAAAACACCCAGAGACTAAAATGATACTATGTTTCCCTCTGTATTGTTCATAATGTTTTTAAAGGAAAAAGCAGAGAAAAGAAATGAAGTAAGGTAGAGGTCAGATGCTCAGAGATACCAGAGATACTGTTTAAAAACAAATTGTTTCCATATATACATAAATATATTAATATTATCGAGGTTTGTTGCTGTGATTCACCCAGCTTTCCTTTTTTAAAGTAATTCGTGGATGCAAACATTGTCAGAAGTTCTCATCCACAAGAGCTCAAATTAAACAGAGTCTGACTCCACCATTCAGCTGCAATATCTACTTTGACTGGGTTATTTGGAGTAGCAATCTGTTCAAAAGCAGCCAATTGAGCTATTTCTGAAATCAATACAAATTTCAGTTCCCAATGCAGCAGAATTGGGCTCTCACAGCTGCCTGAATTTACCTTTTACTGGACAGGGATGAGACAAGAAATTTACTTGAAAGAAAGTCAAATTACTATTTCAGAATATACATGAATGTATCATTAAAATGCATAATTAAATAATTAAAAAGCTGTAAGAAACTGTGATTAATTTTTATGATGGAAATTGAAGCATTACTATAATCACTAGAATTTGTGATCTTTTTCTCTTTTTTTGCTAAAAGCAGATAATTGATGATATTTTGATTAATCAAGAGTTCTGGTTAATCATCAGCAATGTATGTGAGTGATTAAATTTTGCTTTGTCCTTTAAATGAATCTGCCCTCCAGGTAAAAATGGCAAGAAACTACCATCACTTTTTTTGTTTTTTCCTATATGAGAAAGAAATGCAGAAAAAATTCTTGTCTCTGAGAAAGACTTGTTGTTAGAAATAAGATGCATTATTACTCTTGAAAGAGTGCATGCCTCCATTTACCATTCAATTACTAAATGCAGACAACAAATATATGTTGCCTTTGGGTGTCAATATAACACTAACAATAATCCAAGTAATTTGTGTAAGTAGTTATTCCTCTGAGAAATGCTTATAACAAATACAGTGTAGATTTTCTTAAATGCAATAAAAATGTCATATAGCGGAGTGACGTCTTTCATCCAACCAGAAGAAAGATGTGTCAGGACAAAGAAAGATCTCACAACTTTCCTTAGGCATTAGTGACTTTTCCCCCCCCTATTTCAAAAGTTTGTGGCTGATAAAAAATGGTTTAAGGGAAATTACAGCTGACACAGAAAAGTAAAACTTCTAAGTAAAAGAAAGTGATCCATACACATTAGGAGAATGTCCACATGATTCGTATTCTTTTCTCACTGCAAAAATTGGAAGAACATCCAATTTATCTCAGTCTAATATGGCTAATTTTGCAGCCATATGGAGAGCTAGAGCCCAGATTCTTATTCTGTGACCCTGACTTGAATCCAGTTGAACACCTGAGTTTTATTAGAGCTCAGGTCTCACACTCCTGCTACTGCTTCGGCGGATCGTAGGGTTAAACCAGCAGCTCCCCTTTCCACACGGCATCCCCTGCCGGCTGCAGGCGGCCCGGCACCACGCCGCAGCGTCTGTGCTCGCACGGAAAGCTGCTCGCCAGCAGAGCAATGTCACCATGGCCAACGAGAAACACCATGGCTCAACACAGGCTGGAGCAAGACGAAATTACATCTTATCTTTAAACCCACTGGAGGTTTTATACTGTGACACTATCAAGCAGTCACTTCTCCGAGGAAAGGTTATAAGAGGGAGTTTAATGTGATGGTGTATGGATTATATCTTGAAAAAGTTGAAAACAGTGGTCCCTGAGGCTTTTCAGCCTTTCTATAGTAAATCTTGAATGCATAACCCAAAATATTTACAGTTTCAGATTGTTCCTAATTTGTTTGGACAAGAGTTTTTATTAGTGTAAATGCTATGGAGGCATAAACGCCATAGATGTTGTTTTAAAACTTGCTGATATAAATGCATATGTAATACTAATATCACACCATGAGTAAAAAAAGATGAAGTGCTTATATAGACAAAGCAGTCTGCATGGAGAAAAATGCCAACTGCCCTTCCCATTGTCTGATCAAAATCATACATATCTGTATAAAAGGACATGAGAGTGTCAGTAAAGCAGACAGATTTGCAGTATAGACAGTCTGCAGAATGGTTGTCTATACAAATCAGAGATGGTGCTGAAGTGGCCTCACGAATTTCAATACATCCTGAAGTTCCATTTGTGCTTATGTCTTCATGTGCCTGTAAACCATCTCCAGCTCCTCACACCACTATCCTGTTCCACACACACACACCAGAGAAACTGAAAAATCTTTACTGGCTGACACGGGGAATCCAAACCTCAAGTATGAGTTCAAGAGTCTAAAATGAGTGTTTGGGGAATCTTTGTTGAATTGATATGCTCTCCACTACATTATATTCAAGTTGACCAAGTTTCCTATTCCTATACATAGTTAAGGACATCATCTACATATCTCAATGCAAAAAATAGTGGAGAGACAGATCTTACCAAAATGTAAATGCATTTTTACTTTAAAATATTACATGGTCAGAGCTGGATATTCTTCTATGCCTTTCTATGGCAAATTCCTCATTGAGCTGGGGGATGGAGAATGCATCCATCAAATACTTGGTTTTACAGCTGGGTGTTCAATACCTTGCCTTGATGTTCTTTTAAAAATTCCTTTTTTTCAGCTCATTTTCTCCTGAATTGCTTTAGTCTTCTCTGGAAGAGAATGGAGCCTCTCTAGAGAGACCAGCCTCACAGTTTGAAAAGCACTGCTTTGCAGGAAAAAAAAAAAAAAAAAACAACTTTAAAAGACACAAACAGTCTCAGTCCAACAGGAGTAGGCCTTAAAGAGAGTGGTAACTTTGTGTGATGTAGTTATAGCAATTATTTTGACAAAGTGATAGCAGCAAACAGAAGGTACATAAAATGTTTTGAGGTTTATTTATTTATTTTTTAAAACAAAATCCTGAGCTGTATATGTGAGACTCCTTTTACTGTCTGTATCTAATTTAAGAACAGAAATGTTTTCCCTTTGTTATTTCCATTAATCTGAATGATACCTCTGTGCATAAGCCTGCTTATGTACATTTGGTTTGAGGCAATTAGGTGGCAATGAAGGTGCTGTATTGGGTTATCTATACATGTCCAGGAAATTACCTTGAAAACGTGTACTGGAACAACTCTAAGCATTAAGCAGTATGTATTTCTAGGTTCTACTGAATGTAGGTTGTCCACAGACAACGTCTTTTACTCTTTTTTTTCTCTAGAATTTTAGTCTGAATTGAGTCTAAATCTACCATTTGTTCTATACCAGTATGAATTTTTACAGAAATTATACTGATGTGTTATGTCTTTCAAGAAAACCAATAGGGCTTTTTATGATTGCTTTTGTTACAATATAAAATATCAGAATTAGCAAATGACCCTATAAACAAGCCCATCTTAACATGCATAGCTGAACACCGTGCTGTCTGTCTTGTTGAAGCATAATTGCTATGATAGGGTAGCTTCTGGGAGAGCGGTTCCTTTAAATGAATCCATACTAATTTCCCTTGATGTTTAAAGCACAATGAACAGGGAAGAATTCCCCAAATGTTTTCCAAAACACTCAGGTCCATCAATCAGATTAGATCAGTCCAAAGAAATGCGTAGAACTGCACCTCAAGTCTATCACAGTGAATGATGATGAATGTTCATTTTCATCCTTCCTTGTTCCTTAAAAAAAGTTGCAGAAAATTCCACAGCAACAAAGGGTTTCCATTTCATTTCATAACGAGGAACAATGTGGAAAGCAACCCACCTGTCATTTTACTGAAAGATATGGGAACGCCTGTGGCAACACCTCCAGAAATTCAGCACTTGTTTCTTTTTTCTTTTATAAAACCCCCAAACCAAGAAAAACCTGGGTGGATTCCTTTTACAGTGACCAAATGATTTGACAGCAAGGGGCTGGTAAAGCAGAGTTCTGAGAATCTAATAATTAAAATTATTTTGTGTGCTCCTGAAACCCTGTGTCTTTATGTTACTAAGGAAGGAGTTTTTTCACTCTCTAAAGTATAAACGTAATTTCAGCCTCAGGATTACATTTGACTAAATATAGATACCTGTGCTCAATTGCCTGGGAAGGTAAACGGGAAGGAATTATGTCAACTGTCCCCTATGGTTCCCCTTCAACCTGTTGTTCGACTTCAATATTAAGTCAGTCTTTAGCCTTTAAGTGGGTGTGTTGCTGCTTCACATTAAGCAGGTATAATTACATTCTGCAGAGCAGCATCAGAGGCAGTGCCCAGACGTTCCTGGCAAAGCTTTTGTATGTAAGCAAAACACGTCGGATCGTCGCTGAATAACCATGATCCAGCCTCCAGCTTTTCGTATGTGCTGTCAGCCATGAAAAGAAAACACTTAAATGTCAAACGACATAACCGGCTACAGTGTATTTAACAAATGAGTCGCGGGTGTCGGCCCGCCCCGGGAGCGGCGTGGCCGCGGCAGCAGCTGCCCCTCGTCCCGCTGTGGCCGGGCCCCGAGTGCGGCTGTCGGAGCAGCTCCGCCGGNGCACCTGGGGGGTGTGGGGGTGGGGATGCTGGAAGTTTGGGTAGGGCGGCCACGCCGAGGAGCCCCCGCCCGCCCCGGGCTGTGTGTGCTGCCGGGCACAGCCCCATCTCCAGGAGCCGCGGATTCACAGCCCAGGAAAGCCGTGCGCCTTTCTCGCCCCGCTCCCTTCCCACAGAGGCAGCCGGGTGGCGTTGCCCGGTGGACCGCGGCAGCGGCAGGATCCGGGCAGAAGAGGGATGCCATCGGGCTGGTGCGGAGCCGCAGCCGCTCCTCCGGACCGTGCAAAGCTCCTGACCGGTTCCCGGCAGCCCGGGCTGGCCTTCTACCGCCTCTTCCTGCAGATCACGGCCGGAGGCTATCGGAGGGAAGGCACCCTGCCGTGCCGCCCAGGCGGGCGAGGGAACCCGGCCGCGGGCACCCGAAGGACGGGGAAGGCTCCAGCCTCGCCCGCCAACCGGGGCCGCGGTAGCCCTGCTCTCCCCGCTTCAGCCGCCCCCGCACCGAAAAGAGTAGAGAGAAAAATAAAATGGTGGGAACGATGTAAAGCGCCTCGGAAGGGTTAAGGGAGATTCAGACAGTACAAACCGCAAGGGGAACCGTCATCCCGGAGGCAGCCAGAACAACCGGGAGCGAGGTGGGAGAAGACGGAGGCTGTATCGGGGACAGGTGCTCAGCTGCGAGCTGCCTCACTCTCTCCCTCTCTCTCTCTCACACAGACTCGCATCTCTCCCAGCATGAAAAAGCGCAGGGCTAGTGAGAGGCGAAGTGAATAATGGGGAAGTTGTTGTCTCCAGCGATGAGGCAAGTAATGGGGCTGAGGCCAGCACTGAAGTTGTGTAACCAAATTCTCCACCGTCACCCCCTCGTTTCTCCACCCTCCCCCATTGATTTTAAGGAGAAACCCAGCTGAGGTTGGGAGACTCTCTCCACCGTACACCCAGCAGAGAGGAGTCCTCTTCCCTCAGGCACGGGCAGGCAGCTGGCGGAGGTGTCCCCGGCGCCACATCCCCGCCTCCGCGCAACTTGCGGGGAGCGGAGCCGGCTGAAAGCAGGCGGAGGCGGCTCTCCGCGACCACCCACTCCGCGCTCCCCCTCGAGCACGGCAAAAGCCGGGGAGGCGGGAGGAGGGGAGATCCAAACTTGCCTGCCCGGGGATTGTCCCTCACACGGCAGCGAGTGCCGTTCGTGCGTGCGCGGAGAGCGAAGTGTTCCCAAACTCTGGCGCTGCCCAGGCGGCTGGATGCGCACGGTTCCGCTCGCGGCGTCGCAGCGGCTGCTGCCCAACTCGAGGGGGCTGGTTTCTCCCGGGGGAAGTGACCGACCGAGAGCAGAGCCCTCGGGGAACACAGGCGGGAGGTGGGAGGCAGGGAGAAGGGAAACCGGGCTCGAGGAGCCTGCTGTTTGCCGGCGCAGAAACGAAGCGAGGGAGAGAGCTCAACCGAGCGGCAGAGATTTAGCTGAGGGCTTATGAGTGCCGTAACCACAGCCTACACGAATGCAATGCAAGAAACCCGAATCTTACCCTGAGCTGCAGTGAGGAGCCCCGCGCAGAGAACCAGCAGAGACTTGAATTTCCTCCACGCAGTCATGTCTGCAGTTATTCCACACACACACACACTCTCACACAAAACCCCCGGCGGCTCTTCTCGGCTGCGACCGTGTCCTCCGAGCGGCAGCGGGGCTAAGGACAGCGCCAAATAACCACCACAGGGCGAGGAGAGGCGGAGAGGAGCGGTCCGGGTCCCGAGCGCGGCGCAGCGCCCGGCGCCTCCTGCAGGACTGCGCGGGCGGCTCGCTCCGCTCTGCTCACAGACAGCATCAGTCCCGCGCCGCGGCGGGGCTGCGCCGCTCAGCGCCCGCGGAGCCCCGGCGCCGCCGGCC
>VZSE01015368.1:725865-745859 GCA_013398275.1 Promerops cafer | reverse complement strand
CCGCGGCCTCGCCCCCCGCCCCGGCCGCGGCCCCGGGCGGCTGCTGCCGGCCGCCGAAAGGCCCCAGGGGAGCCATGGCTTTCCCTGCGCCCGGTGTCCCCGGCGCGGAGAAGGGTAGTGGCTGTAGGGCTACACCTGCCCGGGAGGCTTCTCCTGCGATTTCCCGGTGTCCTGTCCCCCAGCTCTGCCTGCGGTTCGCCTCCGCCAGCCACATGCGGGGTGCGAGTGGTGCAGGTGCTGGCGTCCCTCGTCCTAGGTCAAATTACCCTCTGCTTTCGTCCCCGCTCTTGAGAGAGGAAGGCTTTCAGGTCCAAAATGTGCCCTGCTCGTTCCTTCTAAGTTGTTCATCAGAACAAGCTGTTGTTCCTGAGAAGGAGATGAGCCGGTATCTCCTTGCAGAACGCTGCTTTGTCTTATGTTGCCATTCTCGAGAGCTCCTGTTGCCAAGAGGAATTTCTGCCATTAACAATCCTTTCCAAAAGTAAAGAATAACCAATCAAAATATGACATTTCTTATGCACCAGAGGCTTCCCCACCACCAGCCTGGAGCAAGTAGGGTTGGTTCCTTGAGCCCGAAGGAAAGGAAATGGTGACCCAAGGTTGTCATGTCACAGGTCCCTGTGCTCCATGATTCCAACAAGGGTTTCTGTGCCAGGCCTACCTTCAAACGGGTGGCAAAAACGTGCCCAACTGTGACTTTCTATCCTGTATGAATTGTCACCATCATTGCATGCTGGGCCTGACTCCATAATTAATGCTTACCTATGTCCATAATTAAAACACAAAGGCTCTTAGGAAGGAAAGACGGAAACACAAGCCCTTTTGGAAAGGTAGTTTCAAGGTTATAATTATTCACTTATGATGAATTTTCTTTTGTGGGGAAATATGCAAGGTTGTTTTCTCGTTGTAAGTTGCATGAAGGTTGTGAATGGGCACTGAACGAGGTAGGCTGACTTTGTAATAAGCTTGCATTTATGTAAAAACGTTGGGGTTCTCACTCAGGGGAAAAAAAAAAAAAAAAATTAAAAAAGCAGAGCCAGGCAGGTTGCCGAGCCAGACGTGGCATTGCTGCCATCTCGTGGCAAGCGCTCCCTCCCTGCCGGGCCAGGGCTGCAGCCCCTTCACTGCCTTTCCCCCCAGCTCCCAAACCCACTGCCCTCGGAACACTTCCACAGAAGGGATCTGGTTTTAGTTAGCATTCATCCATATTTTAAGAACACCTCTGGGACTCATTTTTTTCCATTCGTGAAAGTAAAATGATGCTAATACTTGTTAGTGCCAGACATCATGTAGCCAAGCTGCTGTGCAGAATTCCCCAGGCAGAGCTGCTCAGGCTCCTCCACTTATCCTTGTCAGAGGACTGGGGCGAGTTTGCTAAAGATTGTGAGAAAGATGGAAATGGGCACTAAACTTAAGCTGAGACTTACTTTCTGGCATCCAGTAGTCTGGGGCTCAGATTTTTGAAATGAGCAAATGTTTGCACTGCATCTGGCCCAATAATTTTTTGTTTTGTTCTGTTGTATTGTCTGCTAAGTTGGGATAGTTGAAAAATCATAAATAAACACCATTTATAGCTGCCTGCATCTAGCTGAAAGCAGTAATGATGGTATAATTTCTTGCTATGCTGTTTCAGTAAGCCCTCTTGAGAAGCTGCTGTTTAATCCTACTCATGGCAGATTCTGCCAAAGCTCCAGTATGATATAATATTTGCCTTCTTGGTCTCGACTCACACAGCATAGATTTACTGTATCCAAGGCTTTCTGTTCTTCTGAGGATTTTTGGGGCTTCACTGAGCTTTTGGGACCCAATTCCTTCTCTTTTGAGCTACACAAGTGTTCATTTCTTCATAGCACCTAGATAAGGTAAAATAACTGAGCACCACAATCAGTATGACTGCAAAAGATGCCTTCTCTCCTTTCTTACATCCTGTGACAGTGAACCATAATGCATAATAGTTGTCGGCCTTTAGCATGTTACCATTTGTCACCTGAGATAGTGCCTTACTGAGATAAGCAAGATAGCACAGACCACCCCCCCAAAAAAATATTTCAGCCTCTCAACAGACTCAGGTAGCTGTCACAGTGACTTTTACAAACCTTGTGTGAGATAATTTTTTTTCCCAAAACCAAAAAAGCCAGAAGATGACTCTGGGACTGAAGCATGGCATTCCAGGAGGAGTCTCACCAGCCTGACTTGAGCTCAGTGTGGAACTGCAGTACCTAAACATGGTAATTACAGAATATGATCTAACCAAGTGACTCTAATCTCTCTGTTGTATATTAAGTACCTCATATACTACCATAAAATCCACAAATTTATGAGTTTGAACAGAGGCAATATTTCTCTCTATTCCCTATAGACGGTATGGGGAGTGTATATGTCAAGACTATTTGTACTAATCAGGGTGATTTAAAAGTATCTTGACAAGGATTTATTTTCAGTTGAGAGCTTGTCCTTTTGTTCCTCTGTGCCATATAAAACAAAGGTCTGAAAGGTTAGATTTTGTCTTTTATTTTTTTTTTCAGCTTGCTATGTTAATAATATTGAATCCATATTTCCATGTTGTCATTTTATGGGAGGAAGACGCATCTTTCTGTAAGGTGCAAGAATATTTGCACCTATCCAAGAAAAACCATTGATTCAGAACATATCTGAAAATATACTATATACTTATTAAAAAGGGATGTTTGTGGGAACCCTTAGCCACAATCTGTACTTGCCACTGGACACAGAAGTCTGTAGCTTTCCGCCAGAAGGTTATTGTGAAGTTCAAAATGTGAAAGCTTAAAAATTCAGAATATTATACTGGGGGAAAAAAGTCTATAAGAAATAGTCTTCAACAAAACAGAGATTTAGTGTGAGGAAGTCAGAAAGTAGAACAGTGTTCTCCATGAGCAACTCCATCCAAATGGTTTTTTGTCACATAAGCTCTTTAGTTGTGAGCAAAAACAGAGACCAGAGTTCCAAATACTCTCACTTAGCACATTTTCTTTTCAAGAGCTTTATTTTCAGACTTGAAACATTTAATGATTTCTTTAGTCATAACAGTTTTCTAGGCTGGAACAATGAAAAAAATATTTATATGTACATATGTTCCTAACCCCAATTTGTTATACCATAAAGAATAAAAAGGAGGCCATGCCACCCACAGTCTGTCTACAGTTAAAAAATTGTTTCCTGGGCTTAGATTGGACTCTGCTTTCTTTTTGTGGTAATGTTGTGTCCAAACTAGAATCTTTTGTAAGGCTGACAATAACGATGACATCTGCAGTATCAGCTACAACCACATCATTGTTTTATATCCTACCAGCACAGGCCGATAAATATAAGTACCAACAGCCTTCTAAGCTGGAGAAAGAAGGAAAAAACAGGTGGTTACAAGCTGTCAGTCAGGACACTTCAAGGGAGTATTGGTCAGCAAAGAGGATATCATGAGTGTTGTTCAAGAGGGCCCCTGAGTGGCCTGCTCCTGCTCTGCTATATGGTATTCCCCTGTAGAATGCTTAGTTTTGGGGGAACAGTTGGCAAAAGTGTTGAGGAAAAAGTAAGTTGCCTGTTCTAAAGTACTGTCAAGCACTGCTTAGCTCCTCAGGGGCAGGGTCTAACACACTTTCTTTTCAGAGCACCTACACTGATCCCATCGGTCCTTAAGGTGACATTAATAATTTATGTTAGGAAGATGAGACTTCTGAAAGACATTTCTGCCTTTGAGGGAAGGTGGAATTTGTAGGTAGTAGCCACAAGGGTGCCTGCAGGAGACAACATCAAGATCATTATCCCAGTTAGGAACTGTTTCTCAGAGGCTTAAACATTTTAGCTTTGGAGAGTTAACAGGGGAAAAGCTAAATTTTGTAGCAATTCAAATAAAAAAAATTATTTGTTTTCTTGTTAAGCATAAGAAGATCCTGCAAAGCATAACGTATGACTATGCAAGGCTAATAACATGGGTAACAGTAGCTAGGACAATAGTCTAAACAGACAAGTCAGTATCTTGACAGTGAGTAAAATATGACAGTGTCAGCAGGCTTTGAGAGTGAATAGTAGTAACTTCTATCAGATGGGAGAGATATGGAAGAATCAGAGAAGAGAGGCCAAATATAGCTCAGAAAACAATCTCTTTGGCAGAAATCTCATTGGATACAGGAAGGGCAGCACTACATTTGTCAGAGATGGAAAGATCCTGCTTTCGTTGAGACAGGACAGATGTTTGGTTGTGAGGAGACCTGTCAGGAGGGCTCCATACCCAAGTGTACTGAATCTAGTTACTTCCCTTGAGGTGTCTTACCTGAGTGACCACGGTGCTGAATGATGTACAACTATACAGCCTCTTAATTATGAGCTCACATTGACTTATTAATAAAGTGCTTGGTTTAACATCTAGTGAACTGCTGCTAACTTGAGCTACCATAACTATTCTATACTATTTGTTTAAGCATTTGGAAGAGTCATGCTTCAACCTAGCTCTCTTGGTGTGGTTTCCTCGTGCTAAGCCTTACATCTCATTTAGTCTTGCAACCCAGTTGCTAGAAACTAAAGATCTTCTTGTGTGTTAGGCAAAAGACTTAAGTTATGTCCTTGACTCATATTTTGAGCTAACTGGCTGAGAAAGAAAGGTTTAATGTATAGGAAAGGATAGGCTTTCTGTTTGATTCATGATGCATTGGAGATGATAGCTACATATACATGAGGATATGTCAGAGAGGCAGGCTGAGTTTTCAGTTTGGACATAAGGAGATTAGTCTGGAGTAGACTAGTATATCTATGAGTCATTAGCAAACAGATGGTAGTTGAATTTGTATTTGCTGATGAAAAACAAGGTGTAGAGAGAAGAGAGAAGGAAAACAAGGACAGAAAACCCACACAGTAATTTGAAGAGTGGATGAAAAGTGTGTTCTCAAATATACTACCTTAGCGATCAGGTGAAGAGGGAATTGATGACGATACGGACATACACTATTCTAAGAAGAGTTCTATGTTAGGTCCAAATGGACAAAAATGGTGTCTTCCTAAACTTTAGTTTTGGTAGATAGAGGAATTAATAGTTTGATAGGGCCCTGACGAAGGGCAAGATTAAATCATATAAAACAAGTTGTTTCATAGGGATTCCTAAGAGTGTTACAGTAACTCTAATATTCTTCTTGTGTTCTCATTCTCCTTCCATAGAGAATGAGCTGATAGTTGGGAGTTGAAAGTGAAATAGAAGGAAATGTAGGTAAAAGCATACAGTTTCTAACATGGCAAAGACTAATTCATAAATAGAAGGGTAAGTTGTCAGAAGAGAGAAAAGAGGACAAGAAGAGTACAAGTCATGAGAGAAATGGTGAGAAATTATGATACTGATCATGAAAGAAGTCAGATGGCTGGGTGGAATGGAGGCACTGAAGCAGCTAAAGAAGTAAAATGAGGCAAACACAGAAGAAACTTTTGAATCCATGGTCAGAAGAAAAAAAAAGTAAAGAGTTAATGGTTAAAGGAGGAAATAAAGGGGTGCAAAGCTAAAGCAAGTGTAATCTTAAGTAGATGTTTGAAAATTGTTATAAGCACCTCTTCTGGCTAGGCTATTTGAGGTTTTTTATTCCTTATTAGATACTGCTCCTAACTGAGGTTTATACTACTATTGTGGTAGTGGAAGCTTCATAAATAGAAAACAAAATATATTGAGACAAAAAAATCAAACATGTCAGCAAGAGCAGTTAGTCAAGTGTCTTGCATCTATCTCTTCTTTCATCATACCTTGAGACTGCTTGGTTGGACTTAAATTTTGCCAGGTTGCCAGATGAAAGAGATTTCAAAGATAGAATCAGTCCTGCTATCTTGACATTGAATGTTTGGCTTACCTTTTAGTAGCAGGGTCTTCACAAGAAGTGTTAACAGGCATGAGAGGAAAATGGGGGGAATGCACATATAACCAGGTGCGCAGTCATCAGTGCTTTAAAAATAATCACTATCAACAAATTATACTTAGACTCAAAGAGTCCTCGACTGAAGTGACTTAATCTCTAGAGATACACTCACTTTGGCAGGTGTTCCAAGAAATGAGTTTGTATGGCTTACACTAACTGAACTTTTGGGTACGCTTCACCCGCTCATAAGAAAAGGGTCCTGCAACTAAGACAGAGAGGATTTCTGTGATTTTTTTATCAGGAAGATGTTTCCTGAGTTCTGATGGTGGGCTCACTGGATGTGCTAAGCTGGAAAGTAGTAACTGTGACAGTCCCAATAGAATATCTGGGATACAAATAATTTTGTCAAGTCCACATGCATATATATTTTCCCAACAGATTGCAGAAGTAGCTTCTGCCACACCTCAAAGCATTTTTTTCAGAGTAGATGAATTTCACCTATATACCTCAATCACTTAATTTGTACCTATCCACACTTCAGGGATCTTCTGATGCAGTGAGTGTTCTGTACAGGCCTGCAGAGGGAGACAGTCTGTTCAGGTGCTGGCCAGATTTCACAGCTAGTTATCTCCCTGTATTAACTGAAAAAGAATTTGATAGTCTGGTTGAAGCAACCTTCATGACAATGCCAGGTTTAAAATGACATAAATGTCTCTAAACTGTTTCCTTAAGTGTTTTTTTCTTTTATGTGTTAATCTGCTTCTAAGTCCTACTTCAATCTCATGATGTAGCTGCCTCTGGGGTGTGCATATGCAGATACACTGAAATGATTTCTTCTTCGCTTATGTATACTAGTTTTTCAGTGGGGGTGCAGGGGGGAAGAGGCTGATTACCCTTTTTTTCAAAGGCAAACAGCCTTACAGTTACTGCAAAGTAACAGACTACACATGAATGCTTACTGCAACTGTCCATCAAAGCTTTGCTAACCTGAGCTAAATGGCAGTCTTTCCACTGACTTCAGTGATGACAGGATTGTGTCCTGTATGAGTCATAAATCTAGGATTTTGGCTGAGTGGGAAGGAGTTATAAAATCAAAGTATCAATTGCATTGAAGTTTCAGTTACAATGCAGCATTACTCACAGTAGCTATGTATAAGTATGGGACAAGAATAACCTGGTGGAATTTTGCACCTGTAAAGGAAGAATTTGAGGTGCTCTTCCCGCTGTAGCCCATTATCAAAAATGTCTGCCTTCATAGGAAAAAATCTAAGAGGCCCATCAACAGAATAGAGTTATTAGGAAATGATCATGCACTCTCATTTCTCTACTCACATATTGACCAAGCTAGATGGGGACCATCTAAATCTTTGAAATGCAAACATTGCTAGCATTGACCCATCAGCATAACCTCAATTTTCTTCCCAAATATTGGATGCCTGACACTGGCCAGTGATTGGCTTTGCTAATATCATTCAAAGATAGGGTTTTGAGAAAGAGCCTAACTGCTGCTTAAGTAAAGCTGGCAAAATGCCCTTCTGAAGAGAGGTGTAATGATATTCATAAATAATGAGATTAAGCATCTTCCAGCTTGCTTTAACCAGTCATGATTTTTTTTCATTTGGAAAAAAGGCAGAACCATGTTCTACCCTTCATGCATGAAACTAAGAGAGGTCTAGCCTTTTTTACTCAATTAATTTTTTGTTCTTTGTCATCTCATTCCTGTCTTAAACAGCATTTTAGCCAGCTGTTCTAAAACAGCGAGTTCCGAGCAGTGATGATCTATCCTCCCTACTTAGTCCTTTACAGTTCATCTACTTTCTAAGTTGCCATTGCCTTTCCTTTCCTAACTTCTAAATTAGAGTTCCTCTCTCTCTCTAAAAAAGATACACAAGAGGGGCTTTTCCTCTTGAGAACATCAGTAACCTAGTCTGTCTGCAGGACTTCTACACACTAAGGTCAGAACTCGCCATAGAAATAATCTGCTTCTCAGATTCACCTTTCCCTTTTCCTGTATAAAGTCTCTATGCCTCTGTTTCTAGGGAGCTTAACTCCCAGACTGCAGATCTGAAAAAATCAGATGAGTTCTGATTGAATTCAAGATAGCATCACTGTCATTTTTCACATGAGCAGATTTCTGATTAAATTAGTTATCATCAGTACTTTGCAATACACACAAGTCATGTTTACCTGGCATTGCCTTAAATCTTTGTCTTTTCAGCCCTCCATAAAATGCCAGTAAAATGGAGAGAAAGAAGATCAGAACAAGGATTTTCACCAGCCTCTATTTTAAGCATGCAATAATTCAATGTCTTCAAATATTTTTTTAAGGAAATTGCTAAGTAATTGATCAGTTTAGAATTCTTTTAATATTTGTGGTGATTATTGTTAGAAAAAATCAAGAACTAGAAATCTGAGTGTTGTTATCTGTGGTACATACTTCCTCATTGGAACATGAGTTTTCTGAAACAGGAAGCATATGAGTTCTTTGAAGGTTTTGGGAAATAGATCAAAATTAATTTGATCCTCAAAAAAACTCCACAGATTCTCATGGCAATGTCTTAAAGTCAGTGTGAAATACATAAGTGTCTGGGAGGGAGCTACCATATCATAGGGATTCTTAGGTCCACAAGATTGAAATGGATCACTTCACTACAGGCAGTTATTGAAAGTAATTGAAAAAGTAATGGAATATTGCCAATTTAGAGTTTGTTAGAAATATGTCTGTCAGTTTCAAAATACCTTAATGAAGTGATGTGGTGTGATAGTACTTTTCCCATGGGACCTTAGTTCTCAAACATTTATTATTACCTTATTTTTGTTTAGAATATTCAGAAGTGGGTGATAAAGGTGTTAGTTTATTTCTAGTTCACAGCATGTGCAGGAGGCATTCACGTTGTTCCAGGTCCCAACATTCAGACATTTTGCTGCCTGTATATCAATGGACATATGTGGAGATTAAGACCCATTTTGACCAATTTTAGGCCCCTAGATGAGAGACAGCAAGAATTCAGACAGTGTCTGATCGTGATCTGTGAGTATGTTCTGTGTTTGCTGTTTAGGTAGCTTGCAGGAATTATATGCTAACATTAGGTGGATGGCCCTGGTCCTCTTGTTAAGCGGATGAGTGACTATCCCTAGTCATCCAGCCAAAGTGAAAGCATGTACTTTGTCATCTCAGCTGGACTGCTGTGCTTTCCACAGCAGAAAAAAGACCTTGGGGGGTGGGGGGAAAGGTATGATCCCTAGCACAGGAGGAGAGCAATTCCTGGTATCTTTTTCATTTTGCATGTACACCAAAGAGTCTGTCAGTCATTGTCTTTTATTCCATTGGCTTTAAAATGCATTCTATTGCAAAATAAGGAAATGTTGTGTTCTTTGGTGAAATAGGTGATTCGCTTAAGGTTTGAAGTGAAAACAAGAACACTTAATACAGAGTCAGCACTAGGTTGATTTGTTATACTTAAATCTTCTGGGGCAGATTTTCAAAGGCACAAGGGAGTTAGGAGCCAAACTCCCTTTGGTGCTCGGTGCGTGTTCAGCATCTAGCTGCCTATTTCTGCTTTTGAAATCTTCTCCCATAGTAGTTAGTGGTCAAATTGTAATGGATAAACTAACCAAAAAAACTACAACACTCTCTCTTACTCTGACTATTAAAAAGATTCTCCTTTGAAGAATAAAGTTTGTAAAACAGAAACAGAAATTTCAGTGGACCTCTGCTCACAGTGGGCTCTATTTGTGCCTTAAAGCATCCACAGAGCCTGCATTAATGTTGAGAATTATTCAGACATAAAGGGTATGTGGATAATATATTCTTGCAGTTGCTTGGAATAGGTCTCTGTGAGAATCAGGCTGTAGGAGGGGTTTCCATATGTTACACCTTTAACCACAAGACTCATCTTTTTAAGGAAAATTCTGTTTATTACAAGGGTAGTCCTTTCCTTGTAGGTGTTTGTGGTAGGTTAAAACCTCCCTGGGTCAGTGCCACGGGCCAGCCTCCTCCAGAGGCACAAGAACATAGGTCTGGATGCAGCACCACACAGCTCACGGGCTCTGATCATCTCCCTTATCCTTCACCAAGAAAAAGCTACAGGGCCCCTATCCCAGCCTTGAAAGGGCAGCTTCCACTTCCCCACTGCTACTACCCAACAGTAACTACAGCAGAATGCATTGTCACTAAAGACAAACTAAGTGAACTGTTACATTCAGCTTTCACAGCCGGACCAAACCTCAAGGGCATGTAAGCAGAACAACCACCAATAATGAAACCTGAGATCTGACTTTAGGGTACAGCTGCCCTTCTCACTAACAAGGCAGTGCTTGTGCAATTAGTCATACAGGGCAGGATGCCACAATACCAGTTCTGCACACCTGACTCTGAAAAGACAAGGCCCCTTGCACTGCTCACTGGGGTTTGCCTCAGCTCTGCATGTCCAATCTAGAGGCAGCATCACCTGTTACGGTCAATTTTTATGATCACCTGTATTTTAAAAGTATGATAATATTTTGATCCCTATTCAAAACTAATTGATCTAAATTGATTTGTTTTCTTTGATTTTGTTAATACATAGTTCTGTAGACCACTTTTTAATGTGTATTTTCTCAGATCCATCTTGGTCACATTGTGGGCCATCCATTATCAAACAATCTGGTCACCTTTGGAGCAGACACATTTTTATATAACCTCATCATCTGTGGACTATCCTAGTGGGCATGGTTTTTTTTCAGATATGGACTAACATCCTTCTAAGACGCTGCACCTGAGTGATGGGATTTTCCAATTATAATTCTAGGGAGCCTTAATATACTCATGCCAGCCTGTACTCTTTAAAATTTCAAGAATTCTTAGATTTTATATAAATTTAAGTTGACAAATAATTGTGGAAAAATTTATATGTGTGTATCTTAAATAATTTTCTCTCTTCTTTATTTCTTCATTTACTATTAATAATATTAATATCTCAAAATTCTACCCAAATATGACAATGTTTACAGTAATTATCAAAAATGTTTACGACAATTTGTTTGATTCTCTTCAATCTGCAAAGAACCCCCTCTCTATAACATGTGTTCTAGATATTTCTCATATATTTGGAAAATGCAGTTATTTCCACAACAGTGACCAAAAGGCTGGACCATCTGCAAGAAGGCTGGAGAGGAACTTTTGACAAGAAAATGTAGTGATAGGACAAGAGGGAAAAGCTTCAAACTGAAAGGGTGAGTTTAGATTAGATATCAGGAAGAAATTCTTTACTGTGAAAGCAGTGAGGGTCTGGAACAAGTTTCCCAGAGAAGTTGTGGATGCCCCATCCCTGCAAGTGTTCAAGGCCGGGACAGATGGAACTCTGAGCTACCTGGTCTAGCAGAAGGTGTCCCTGCCTATGGCAGGGTGGTTGGATCTAGGTGACTTTTAAGGTCCCTTCCATCCAAAACCATTCTGATTCTGTGATTCAATGCATTTCTGACTATAACATTTCCTGGACAGCACCAACTGTTCTAGGCAGAGGTGTAAGCCTGAGTACATTTATTTGACCCATGAGAGGAACTGTAGTTCTTTGATGTTGATCAGTTGCATAGTGGAAACTGATATCACAAAGAGCTCTACAAAGATTAAGCAATGTTTTGATAGCAAAAATATTCAGATGGATTCTTCTTTCATATATTTCATAGAATCACTAAGGCTGGAAAAGATCTTAAAAATTGTCAAGTCCAAATGTATACCTAACACTGCCAAACCCATGTCTCTAACTCTGTGTCTACAAATTAGTTTCTGAATAGTTTAACTTCAAACAAACACAAAGCCCCAAAACAAAACAATCCACAAACAAGCACCATTATTATGTTGTGAATTCAATTTGATCATTATTTCTTAAAATGTAAAATGTGTTTGATTTTTTCCACAGGCTTTCCCTGGATCCTCTCATACAAAGAAAACAGAATTAGAGTTTCTGAGCTACAGAAATACCTTCTGTATTCAGCTGAGCTTTTATTGATTATTAAATTAAGGTGATCTATATTGTTATCTGTCACAAGTGTCTCACAGCGCTGCACCTTTATCAATTTTTCCTATCCTAAGCAAAATTAGCAATTATCTTTTTTATCTTTTTTAATTCTGATTTCTTTTGAGGAGAATTTGACATTATTCAATGGTGTTGACTCTGCAAGGCAGGTCTGAGTCATGGGGAATAGGACTGAAAGGTACTTGGCTGTATTCATAGGGGTATTTACAGTATTTTTGTGATTTCCACAAGTTCTTGTAAAGTAGAAGTTTCATTTTGATGTCTGCTTTATATGTAAAGATATGCAAATACTGTGTTTACAAAGTCCATCAGCTTTCATCGGCTTACGTACTAAGACTGCTTCATTCAGGTAGATTAATCTCCCTAGAATTGCAGCTATATCTGCTACATCAGTTTAAAGTTCTTCTGTTTGGAATAGCATCCTGATTTAAAAGTGTAGAATAAACGACCTTTTCTTACAATCCCTCTACTAAGAAATATGAATGTGGAGATCTACACATTTTCTAGCATAGAAAAAGACAGAGATCTCATCTGGAGAACAGGAGATGATTTGTATACTGTGAGAGCACTGCTTGCTTTAAACGTCTGTGAAACAATGTGCAGTCAAGGACAGAGTTTTACCCACCCTGAGGATCTAAGGCAGTTTATTAGTTTTTACACATCTATAAGCATAATTACTAAAAATTGCACTTGGGGTTGGGCTTGAGCATTTTTCTGTGTCAGAAATCAGTATTCGAAAATGGTAGTGTTGTGTGCCTAAATTATACTTAGTATTATGTACCTAAAGTGTCTGTGGATGTCATTGCTGTTCCCATGAGTTTTGTGTAAAGATAAGAAGCAGTAAGCACCTTCATGAAATTGTGATATTGTCTGCTCTGGTGTAAATTGAGGGCGATGCAGTTCAGATCAATGGAGTTGTGACCATTTGCTCTTAAGGGAATTTATTTCATAGCCTTCTCCAGTTGGATACAGCAAGAAAACACCTCAGAAATATGTCATTTCTCCTATGCTCTAATTCTAAGAAAAATCAGCAACCATTCTGACATATTTTTTTTTCCCAATCTGCTTCTATGATCAATGCAGGGACAAGAATTTTAGGTGACAGAAATTGAAAAATCAAGTCATTGATTTTTCAGGAACAATGGTAATTTACGTGACTTGCATATTCCTGTTCCAAAACACAGACTTGAAAAAAATTTCCTATCCCTTGGCAGTAGCTTTATAAATGCATGTCTCACTGTACTGCTGTCATTTAATTCCTATTCACCTAAAATTTAGCATGATACAAAACACTTACTTCTTATACTCACAAGGAATCAGCTCCTTTATGTCTAGCTCTGACTGCTCTTGAATGAGATGCTCACCAGTTCTCCATTCTTGAAAGCACTTAAGCACTTGCTTATTTTTATTGGAGTGTCATTCATGATGTTTGCATAATAGCACTGACATGTTTGCAAGAATGGAACTAAGAAGAATCTGCAAGACAAATTTAAAAGATGGAAATTGCATTGGAAGAACACAGGCAACTCAAACAACCAGATATTCCATAAGAATAATTTTTATAGGTTTGCTCCAAAAGCATGAAAATAAGGAAAATACTCCACAAAAATTCACATTTCCTCTGGAGTTGTGTCCCCTTTGAAGTAATTATTGAATACACCTGGGTTATGTTGGAATAGCATTAAAAGCCAAGTTCTTCTGTTAGACAGAGGTCTCAGAAAACTTCCCTATGTGAGTTACACATGTTATAATATTCCACTAGGTTTAACTCCCACAGTACAGAGAGATCAGGGTTGAAGCTCCATTGCTCTGGGGACATGCCTGGTCAGCTCATTAATTATAACCACCCCCTCAAGCTATTGTTATTATTTTTTATTAGTCATTTAACACCTGGAATGGCCAAACCTGACTACTATTCTTATTTACTCTTGCTTAAATTTTCTAAAAAATTCCCAACCCAAATTTTCCAAACTGATTATGTATTTGTCAATTGAGTGTAATCTGAGTTGGTGCTTAAACTTCCATATTAGCATGATTAACTCGTGTCCCTCTTAGATTCTGGGACCTTGCAGACAGGCTTAGCAGGATCTGTCTCCTCTGAGCACGTCTCTCAGGCTGTCTATTGCACCTTGGCAGGTAGGCATGTGCACAGGACTCTGTGCAGCTCAAGGTGTGCCACCTGAAAGTTGTCATTGGAAAGTGTCTCCGTTTGGGAGGAAGTGAGTTTTTTGGGAAGTTTTAGTTAAACCAATCAGTGGTCAGATTCGAATATTGACACCTGGTGTGACCACTGAAGACGTGAGTCACCTCTGAAGACACACGGGGTTAAAAGCAGAGATTTCCCAGAGTTCGCTCTCTTTCGCCCGTGGTAGCCCAGGGAGCGGCACCGTCTCTGCCCCGCCCGGCCACATGGCTGGGTGGGGGAGGGAGCCATGGAGGCCCAGGCTGAGGTAGGCCGGAGCCCCTGAGAGAGAGAGAGAAGGTGGAAGGGAATGGAACCGGGCCAGCTCCTGCAGGACCGAGGGGTGGAAAAAGCACCGAGGTATCTTTTGTTCCCCCCCCAACCCCAGAAGAGAGAGCGAGCCTGTGCCGGCAGAGGAGGCGGCAGGGGGGGGTGATGCCCAGCATGTGGGAGTGCCACCGTGAGATCTCAGTGCCCTGAGGGCAGCGGAGCTCGGACTTTTAACCCTTTCCTGGGTGAAGGAAACTTTGTGAAACATTAGTCCTCCTGGCTGGTGGTTGGAGAGAGAAGAGAGACAGTCTGGGACCTGAGATGTTAAGAAGATGTGGAAAAGCTGAAGTGGGAGGAGATGATGGAGTGGCTTTTTTAGCTGGACTTTTCTTGTATAGCCATAGACTGAACCAAGCTACCTGTAATACATGAGACTGCATTTGGGTGGATGCTATAGCCTGAGCCAAGAGACTGACCTGCTGTAATGATATTATATAAAGGAGTGAACAGAGGAAGATGAAGAGGGCGTGGTGGTGCCTTCCATCTTCAGGGAGAAGAGCTCTGTTCTTGAGAAAACCCTCGGCCCCAGGGGATGAGAAAATGGGGGGGACTGTTGTCCCAAAAATGAGACACGGTTGTTTTTTTCGCACTTGGCAAAGCATCCTTGAAGAACCCTGAGCAGTTTCGGTCCATGGACGGTGGTGAGAGCACTGTACATGGAAGGAGCATGTCACCATGGCAGAGTTTCTCCGGGCAGTGCCACGTGTGACAAAGAAACATGGGGAGTTTCAACCCTGTTTCGTGGGGAGGACTGTGGTACAAGAGAGACTCCTCTCTCCCCTGATGGACTGAGAATTGATTACTTGAGTGTTGGTAACTTGATCAGGACTCCCAAGATTTTTTGTCTTACTGTGCTTTGGTGAATTTGGGTGGGAGGAGGAGGAATGGTTTAAAAGGTGTTCACTCTGTTTTCCTGTGTGTTTTTGATTTTAGTTTGTAGTTTAAT
Organism: Promerops cafer; assembly: GCA_013398275.1. Taxonomy (NCBI): domain Eukaryota; kingdom Metazoa; phylum Chordata; class Aves; order Passeriformes; family Nectariniidae; genus Promerops; species Promerops cafer. Next base: position 730,541 of record VZSE01015368.1, on the reverse strand, counting down.
AAAATTATTGTTTTTCTCTCTTTTTCTAAGTTTAAGCCTGCTCTGCTCTGTTCCTGGTCACATCTCACAGCAGTTAGTTAAAGAAAATACATTTTCATGGGGGCACTGGCATTGGGCCAGCACTAAACCATAACAGAAGGACTAAGTCGTGATTTTATAGTAAGAGACTTTAGCCCCAGACAAAACCTGGTTGCAGTACACTTTCAAGGCATGCCTAACCCGAGCCGCTGCTTTTCTCACAGGAGTTGTTTCACTATAACTTGTCATCATTGACCTCCATGGACTCATTCTGATTTACAGTGATATAAATTAGAATTTGCTAAGAATCCAGGTTCTCCAATTCAGGTACATTAATATTTGTATTTTATCAAATTCCTTAGACCTTGGGGATTTTTTCTTCCCCTAAGTCAATATCTGGGGCTCCTCTGAACAGTGCAAAACCTTTTATCTCTTTTCCAGATTTTTAATCCAGTCTTTCTGTTAATTGCCATATGAATGTGAACTGTCTTGTTTTACCTTGTTTGATATAAAACATGCATTGCTCTGAGTCACTGTTATGGAAGAGTCACTAACAGAGATATAATTCTAATAATTTGTATTAAGTTACCTTTTCAAATTGTGTCTGATTCATTCCTCACAAATGCAGGGCTCATATAATTTGTATTGCAATTAGTTTGTTTTTGTAAATAAATTGAGGGCTTTTGTCTGATCACTTAAAAAATCTTTTAAAATTCTTCTGCCTTTGAAATATTTGGAAGGTAATGAATACAAAACTGTTACTGTGTAATGTACATATTTCTCGTTTATATTCTTGGTCAAATTGCAGTTAAGGTTGCCATAGTAACTAATACCCTATACAAAACATGTGACAAGAACAAGACATTGAAAATAGCCTGAGCAATAGAAAACATAAAAGGAGTCTTTTAGGGTGTGGTAACCTTTGTATCACAGATGTAAAAGCATTGAGAAGGCTCCTGTTGGTGGGGCTCAGAGGAGGAAGGAGCTGAGACTCTGCGGAGGAATGTGAAGCACAACTAAAGACACCTGCTCTGTCAACAGCCTCATTCCTTCCTTGAAATACCTTCTGCTTTCTTTTTTGAGACTTACACGTGGTGACATTTCTCTGTTTGTCTGTCATTGCCTACAAATAGAATGAGTTGTAGGCATCCGTAAACAGCCTCCAGCACGACACGGCCAATCACATCCCTGCCATTATCTTAAATGAGCTTGGCACCATGAAAGACATATGCCCCAGAAAAAAATAAAAGGTAACAGTAAGAATGAGATGGGTGGAACAGCAGAACTAGGGAAAAGATTATGAAGCTCCATAAAACATTGGGGAAACAGAAAATGATGGAGCCCAGGGCAGGTGGGAGTAAGAAATGGGAGTAGGAAAGAAGTAAAAGACACACAGCACATAAAATTAAGAGAATAAGGAAAAGGTGGAAGAAAAAAGTCTACAGGGTATATCACAAAGGAAGAAATAGGAAGATAGAAAACTTTTGGTTTAAGAAAGGCAGTGGATGTTTCTGTTACAGGGAGGATGGCTTGAAGGACACTCACAGCACCTGGTAGAAGAAAGAGTGTTCATGAGTTCCCAAAATAAAAGAAGGGAAGATTCAATCATACACAGGACAGACACAGACAATTGTTAGAAACTTTCAGTGTGCTTGGTCAGCAAGCAGCAAAGGAGGAAATTCTTCAGCTGTCAGAAATAAATATGCACACAATCACTATGGTTTTCTGCTACAAAAGCTCCTTTTCAGTTTTGGGCTTTGGGAAAGATTCATTTGCTCCCCTCTCATGGTCTGAAGAGAAGCTGTCTCTGGTATTTTCTCAAGGGCCAAGGATCTCAGACAGGTACATTCATAAGAATGGTTCCCACACCCAGTACTCCCCAACAGTACTAGAACAGGAAAATTCCTCTCCTTGTTCCTCATTCATCTCTCCTCTTCTGGCTGTCTTTTCATTCTTCCACACCCTTTTTTTTTAAAAAAGGATTCTTCTTTTAGCTGTCCAGGTCAGTCACGCTTCTTCCCCTCTTAGTTCCTTCTTCTGTCTGTGAAAGACAACATTAGCTTTTCTATACCATAAGGGATCCATCAGCATGCAATTTTAGAGCCACAGAAGGTTTGGAAGTATGCCACTGGGGAGGAAGTCTGTCCCCAGGAGCTGCTAAGAACTGTCAAACTGCCTTTCTGCAGAACCTGGAGCTGCTCAGGGTAACAACCACTTTGAAAAGTAAAAGTCTTGCCTATTTTCTCTCTGCAAGATCTCCAGCTAGCTTCTCAGTGCTCTAAATTTGGAAAAAGGAAAAAGCAGAAATTTTGGTATAAAAATTGGATATTTTGCTCTTCAAGAGAAAAAAAAAAAAAGAAAACAAAAAAAAAAGATTAAAACCTAATGTGTTTTGTCAGTTTTCGTGGAGAAAAGACAGAATAATCGACCTTGGTTAAGTTAGATTTGGTTAAGATAAATTTAACTATATTTTAAGGCATAAAAGCATCTTGTTTGAGAGCTCAAAAACCTGAAAAGTACTTTTGATGCATTTTTGAAAATATGCATTACTAGAAAAAACTGTCTAAAATAAATTTATAATTTGAATTATGATCCTCACTGTCCTGATCTAGCATTCATTATCCAAAGCCTATTTGAGTAAGTGAGAACCCTCTATTCACCAAAATGGGTTCCAGCTCAGACTGAATGTGAACTCATGGTATATCTACAAAAAGCATCTCATGAGCACCAGCCAAAAAGGTGAAAAATGCTATTTGTTTTTTATGTGATATATGAAGAATCAACAGTGAAACAGGAAGCTTGAAGAACTGGTATATCTATTTACAAATTTTAAGGAAATTGACTTGATTTTTTAGTTCCTTTGAAGCACCACTAAAACTTTAAGCTGCTACATTTCTAGAGCTGGATCAAATTGGCCTGTCAATATATTCTAGAGCTAAGATTCTTCGTTATGGAATTCTCTAGGCTTTCTTTTGTGTGTGTGTGTGAAAGATCAATTGTCAATTATCAATTATCTGTTGTTTTTCTTCTTTCCTCCTCTTCCATCCCAGTTTGGACATTTATTCTATAGAGTAATTGGGTTAAATTCACTGTTTTCTAAAAGATCAACAAAAACCAAGAAAAGTGAAAATGTTGGGCTATTAATGGTTTTAACTATCATGAACAAAATATTTGGGAACTTTGTGTGTGGCTACACTGAAATGCAAACATCGTTTAACTATTTTTAGTTTCCTTACTGTGTTTATTAAAAAAATTGATTTATTCTGACATACATGTTGTATGAGTTCCATCAAGAGAGGATCATGCCAACACCATTTTCTTCCTCATTTTGAAATTAAAGAAAACATGAAGAACATTTGTGTACAACCTTTCAAGGTACAACCTTCACAGTCATACTTTGCAATGGTATCAGGACAGTAATTTAGTTTCCCTAAAAAACAGCCTCTTGATTTCCTTGTCTATCTCTCTTTCCTTTAAGATTGCACCTGACAGATAGAAAGCTGATACCAAATTATTGTGTCTCACCTTAGTTACTTGTTCAAAATGTTTCCTTTCCAAACCTCTCCTGTTACACTGAAAAAACACTGCATGGTTGCTGTAATTGGCACCACAAAAGCATTGCAGTACAGAACAAATACTTCCACAGAAAAATGAAAAATTTCTCAGAATTCAGTAATGTAGAGGGCACATCTCTCACTGAGAAGGAGAAAACCCACGTCTGGGAGGTCCATATAGCACCATAGGACTTTGAGAATTTTAAAATTTTGTTTAGGCCATAAGTCCCATGCAACTTTTTTTGTCTTTTAGAATCTCCATTCTCCCAGTGTAAACTGGGGGCAGTGCCCTCTTCTTGGTGCACAGGGAAGGGGAGTTAGTGTGCCTGTGTACACAGATGTGCCCAGATGGACACAGGCCATTGCTGAACACTGAGCTGGCCAGACACCGAGCAGCAGTTCTGCAGAAGCCACGCAGCTCCATCAGCTTAGAGTTGTCCCAGAGCTAAGAAACTCTGAAAAGATTCACACTGCACTAGAGCACTCTCATATGACAACATAAATTAGGGGATGGCACTGACTGGCAGAAGTGTGAGCAGAGGAGCCCTGCTGTCCTATGCCCACCACAGTTTGCACAGAGCAACCTGGAAAGTACTGCTGCAGCGGGACATGGAAATATCTACAACCTTCCCTTAATGGGACCATGGGGACTGGTATATCCCTTTGCACAGGTNGTTTGGGAGGAAGTGAGTTTTTTGGGAAGTTTTAGTTAAACCAATCAGTGGTCAGATTCGAATATTGACACCTGGTGTGACCACTGAAGACGTGAGTCACCTCTGAAGACACACGGGGTTAAAAGCAGAGATTTCCCAGGGTTCGCTCTCTTTGGCCCGTGGTAGCCCAGGGAGCGGCACCGTCTCTGCCCCGCCCGGCCACATGGCTGGGTGGGGGAGGGAGCCATGGAGGCCCAGGCTGAGGTAGGCCGGAGCCCCGGAGAGAGAGAAGGTGGAAGGGAAGGGAACCGGGCCAGCTCCTGCAGGACCGAGGGGTGGGAAAAAACACCGAGGTATCTTTTGTTCCCCCTCCCCAACTCCAGAAGAGAGAGCGAGCTAGCCTGTGCTGGCAGAGGAGGCGGCAGGGGGGGTGATGCCCAGCATGTGGGAG
>VZSE01015368.1:614700-725459 GCA_013398275.1 Promerops cafer | reverse complement strand
AAAAACAGCCTCTTGATTTCCTTGTCTATCTCTCTTTCCTTTAAGATTGCACCTGACAGATAGAAAGCTGATACCAAATTATTGTGTCTCACCTTAGTTACTTGTTCAAAATGTTTCCTTTCCAAACCTCTCCTGTTACACTGAAAAAACACTGCATGGTTGCTGTAATTGGCACCACAAAAGCATTGCAGTACAGAACAAATACTTCCACAGAAAAATGAAAAATTTCTCAGAATTCAGTAATGTAGAGGGCACATCTCTCACTGAGAAGGAGAAAACCCACGTCTGGGAGGTCCATATAGCACCATAGGACTTTGAGAATTTTAAAATTTTGTTTAGGCCATAAGTCCCATGCAACTTTTTTTGTCTTTTAGAATCTCCATTCTCCCAGTGTAAACTGGGGGCAGTGCCCTCTTCTTGGTGCACAGGGAAGGGGAGTTAGTGTGCCTGTGTACACAGATGTGCCCAGATGGACACAGGCCATTGCTGAACACTGAGCTGGCCAGACACCGAGCAGCAGTTCTGCAGAAGCCACGCAGCTCCATCAGCTTAGAGTTGTCCCAGAGCTAAGAAACTCTGAAAAGATTCACACTGCACTAGAGCACTCTCATATGACAACATAAATTAGGGGATGGCACTGACTGGCAGAAGTGTGAGCAGAGGAGCCCTGCTGTCCTATGCCCACCACAGTTTGCACAGAGCAACCTGGAAAGTACTGCTGCAGCGGGACATGGAAATATCTACAACCTTCCCTTAATGGGACCATGGGGACTGGTATATCCCTTTGCACAGGTCTCCTTGAGACCCTGCTTCTGTGAGGCTTTTCAAGGCATCAGTATTACTGGTCTGGTCTTTTTATGCCTGGCTTGTATGTCTGCTTATCTCTACCTATCTCTCCCTTACATCCTCAGATGCCTGGGAAAGTTTCCTGTCTTCTGTCATCCTGTCTGCACTTTTACAAGACAGTTGAAGGATGACTCTGGAAATTAATCCTTCCCATGTTCCTTTGGGTAGTTAATTCACAAGGATATGATTTTGGAATGGATCTTGTTTATTTGCTGATCAAGCTTCACAGCAAAACTTGTTGGAATTTCTTTGCTCCCACTAGGTTGCATAAATGCTACCCCAGGATTTAATCCCCTGACAGTTAGGTATTTTATTTTCCAAGATAATTTTATCCCTTATTGGTTTTTCCCATTTTGAGAATGCACTCCTGACAGATTTTGGATTACTTTAGTCCTCAAGGTCACCAACTGTTCATACATCATATTGCTGTTTCCCTCTCTATCATTCGTTTTTTGTGGTACAATCTCCAGATTCCATCTTCTTCCACTTTTTTTTGTACTAAGGTCATGTATGATGGTATTTAACAAAATTGTTTACAAGACTGATCCCTAGGTCCCTGAGGTCTCACTCAGGAGCAGTGATGACAGCTTATATCCCAACATTGTACATGCAAAGCCACAGAGTGTCACTTTGCATTTACCTACATTTCAAGTATACTTAATTTCATCTGCTCTTTTTCCCAGTCACTCACTTTCATAAGAGTATTTGCCATTTCTTCACAGAATTCACACACCATCTTTACAATTGTGAGAAACTTGGCATCATCAGCAAACTTTGTTTGCAGTTGTTGTCATCTTGGTTTTCACCCTCTTTTTCAGCTGAATAGCCCAAAGATTGAAGCACAGCTCTCTCTCAGTAGGTATCCGGAGGTGTCCTGCCTCCACAAGAAGGACATAGTGTTCTTTGTTTCTTATCTTTTAATCAATTATTTACCTCTTTAAAGACCTGTACTTTCTTCCGGTGGTTGCTTGGCTTCTGTAAGAGCCTTTGAAACAGACTTTTGCTACTGCATTCTTGAAAGCCAAGTATAATATATCAACCAAATCTCCCTCATCAGCTTCACTATTAACCCCTCCAAAGAGCTTCAGATGTGAGGCAAGAACTAACACTTTCCCTTCATCCCAATACTTCTCCTTTCATCCAAACCTCGTGTTACCTCTCCTTTTTATATTGTTACTTAGAAACTATTACAGGGATTTTTTTAAAAAACCCCCACTGTTCATCTAAAAGTCAACCTAAATTTAAAAAAAAGTAAATAGAAGATTAAGAAATGCCAGAAGTAGAGCAAGAATTTTATTTTATTTTTGATAATATTTTGGGGTCTTTTAAAATAATCTTTTTGACATAAAAATATCAATATTACTTCACCAGTTCAGAAAAAAAAAAAACAGCTCCTGTGATTTACAATGAAACCAAACTAACTTCCATGCTATACTCAATTTTTCAGAAGGAACAAATATAGAAGAAAAACAGTCATAGCAGGTATTCTTGGTTTTTGCAAAAAGAGTATTTGAATGTGCATATCTTCAAATGAATAAATTAAGTTCTTTCTTCAAATAACATTCTTTTTCCATCTTACATATTCACTATCATTGTGCTGACAGCACTTGTATCCTCTCCTTCTATATTTATATTCTTGTGCCTTGGGACTTATGTACAAAATCATACTGTCTTCTCTGCGTCTTAATTTTCTTTTAATGGAAATTATTAACTCCTAAATGCACGACACTATTAGCACATAATTCTGTGGTCAAAACTGATGCAGAGTTTGTGACTGAGTATTTCTGTGACTGTGTATTTTCTGTGACGGAGTATTCTGTTGTGTCGTATCCCCTCATTTTTCAGAGATATCCAATATGCCTTGTTCCTTCTAAGCTGCTTTGTATTTTAGTTTGTCCTGATTAGTTTCTAAATATCCTGAGTTAGCATATCATCATTTATAGCTTTTATTCTTCATGATAACATCTTCAGCAACAGTGAGCAAAACCTGGTCTGTTTCAAGGGATGCTTCAACAAAGGCAAGGCAGCTTATTTACTCACTGTTTTTGTTCAGTGATTTGCATGATGATGTCCATTGCACATTTACAAGGCTGCAAAATGAGAGGAAGGAGGGGTAGGCTTGCTGTGGATATACCTCTCAGCTGGTTCACACTCTGTTTAGCTCCAGGGCTAAATCATATCCACATCACATGTGCATTGATTTGTTCCTGTGCCCTAATCTAGAGCCAAACTATTTTCTTGATAAGGAAAATTATTTGTGGGAGACAAAATGGTTTGCTTCAGGCTTTGAATTTTAGGGAAAGAATATACATTCAGTTGATGTGAACTGTTTGGCCAGGAGTGATTCCTTGATGAAGGTCACAAAGATTATATTACCAAGAAAAAAAGGAAAATAATCCTCTTCATACTTGCCATATTCTGGTGTATAGAACTATATATGGCATCAAGAAGTGGGAAATATAAAATTCAACATTTAATTAATCTGTCCTGTTTACAGTCATTCAATCATTCGTAGTCTATGTTACACTGGAATAAAAATGAGATCCCAAGTTTAGATATTTTATAGCATCATTGAATGTATCATGAATCACACCTTCTGCTAGACCAGGTTGCTCAGGGCCCTATCCTGTCTGGCCTTGAACACTTTGGGGATGGCATATCCACATTCCTGGGCAACCTATTCAATTGCCTCACCATCCTGGCTGTAAAGAATTTCTTCCTAGTATCTAATTTAAATCTACCTTCTTTCAGTTTAAAGCCATTCCTGCTTGTCCTACCCCTACATGGCCTCGTAAAAAGTCTCACTCTTGCCTTCTTCTAGCCCCCTTCAGGTACTATAAGGTGCCTCAAGGTCTTCCTGGAGCCTTCCTGGAGTTCCTCCAGCAACTTTATTTATTTTATCACATCAAGATAAATGCCTTTTCAGCTGGAGAGCAGTACACAGAGAGTTAGTAACTACAGACTCTTAGAATAAGAAACCATGGACTACAGGAAGAAAAGGAAACAAAGTATTTTGTTTACTCCATATACTGATATTTCTCTTCTTTCGAAACTCATAAAAAGTATCACATTTCCTAGCTTGCATACTTTTTTCCTCAGTGACCAAAAAACCTGAAAGAATTGTCTGTATAATGCTAAGCCAAAAAAACAGACATCAGCTTTGCATTTAGAATATTTTATATATAGAAGGTAAAGGATTATTGCAAAATCTTTCAACACATAGACATGTTGTTTGAGGCTTATCAGCTTTACTACAGCAGATAGGTTCTGTTCTTCATAAACAATTTGTAAAGATTCTGCAAGACTCTGTACACATGGGAAAAAAGTAAATAATATCTGCAGATGTAAGTAAAATACATGGATTTTTTAAATTTTATTTACCCTTTGTGGGCTTAAATGAAAATTAATGTTAGTTTTTCTATAGTCAGCAGACAGCAGATATTCAGATAAAAAGTCTTAGAGGTCCATTCATCTCTAGTTGGTTTTATGACTTGGCTCAGTGCAAATCCCATTTTAATAAAACATTTTGTCATTTTAATAACTGTGGAAAGACAGACAAGAGTGGATTTCTGTCTAATGATCACGTTGCCCATAAGAAAACTGTGGGCTTTGGGGTGTTGTTAAAGGGAATCTATTAAAACCTTGTTTCCAGGATGAGAGGGATATGCAGGACCTTAAACCCACATAGACCCCCAGTGGCTTCAGTGAAGTTTGATACAGATACAAGATTTCACTCATGTAACTTCTCTTTTTTTCCCACATCTGGGATCCTGGTGCTTCAAAGTTTGTTTATTTTGTTTTTGACATTTGGGATGTCAAAAACAGCTTTGTAATGCTGAGCATTAGCAACACAGAATCTACATGGGAACCGACTGAGTAGCATTTTCAGACGAGTGGTTATGAAGAGCCTCTTTTGCCACTAAGTGATAAGGAATCCACTACCCACTGTTTTACAGGGTAGCCTTATACTGTGAAACACCATTGGTGATGTGGAGCATAGCCTAAATAAATAGTCCAATGTTTTAGGTTTCTCTTTTTCTTCCAAGTCCTATTTTGCTTTAAATTGTTTGAGTTGTCAAAAGTCCTATCGATAGTCCTTTACCTAGCCACAGGTGGTGAAATAAATCTCTCCTGACTCTGGCACTTAAAAAATTACCTGTCATAGTTCATCCAGCCACCATAGATCTGCCTTGTAAAGAGTGGAAAGAATGACCACGCATTGAATATGAAAGTTGAAGTTAAGTGAGACAAATTTCTATTCGTAGTGCATACTCCTCTTAGGTGCCTAACCTCAAATTTGATTTTTAATTGTTTGGTTAGGTAAAAAAGACTGTCTCCAATAGATAAGGTTTCCAGAGACAAGCTGTGTATTTAATTACTATGCACACTATATTCTTTTTTATTCTAAAACCAGGCTTTATCATTGAGCTTCATTATTTTTATTATTAAATGTGGATATAAGTAATTTCCATTTGTACAGATTTATTTTTCATCAATTCATAATGAGAAGTTTCCTATTATCACTGCTGTTAACTTTACTGAGTTAACATTGATGGATCTAATGATGACTCCCTAAACAGGTAGGAAACGGTTACAAAGCTGGCTGCAAAATTCGCTGTAAGGATTAGGAACATAAACATGCAAAAAGTCTCACGCTGCACAGACTTCAGAGAGAGCCATTTTCTTCTTCTTTTAACATAATAGACTAATTTTAAGGCCCTGCAAGATGCAGTCTTTTATTGCTAAATTCTACCATCTTCAGTTAACACTAGTTTTCATCTAAAATGCCATGATGTTTTATGAACAAATTATATTTAAATATGTATCCTTAGATTAGGGACTAAATTAGACAAAATATCGGAGAGTACAAGAATAAATATAGATAAGAGGACTAGATCTGTACAATTGATGGAGATAAAGCAAAGTTTCATAGTTTTGTCTAGCTCCTGTGCCTGAAGTTCAACAAATAACAGAATCATGGGCTTAGTTTCTACTGAATGAAATGAGACTTCTTAAATCCAAAAAGGCTGTACATATGTACAGGCATTACTCTCCTTGCAAATACATGCATCCTAGTACAAAAGGAAAAAAAAAATAATCCTACTCTTGTTTTCTCTGATTGCACAGACAGTATGCTAATGTGGGTACACAGTGTGACCTGAGTTCATAGAGACATATCTTTTCCTATTACCAAACACTGGACTAGTGCAAATGTATATACTGTATATCAGCACTACAGGGGCATCTTGTACTTTATTTTCTGTGCAGGCATTTCCATCAGCTCAGTCCTACCTAGGGCTTTTGGACAGTTAATAATCTAGGGGTACCATTACAAATCCAGTCGTCTTTTTGGATCACTGAAAATCTCATATTATTATTGAATTGTAACAGCTTTGTTGTACACAGGCTTTGTAGAAACAAAAGTAATGGTGTTTTTCAAGAAAATACAACATACAGAGCACAGTTCAGAAGAGGCAACTTTTTGTTGAGGTTGCAATAATATTCTTAATTTATAGAGAAAATCTCCCTGCTTATAGAAATATCTTTCAAACCACTGCAGAATGTAAAGGTGCCTATTGTTTCTGCCTCTAGGACAGCTGATGATTCCTCCTGTTATCCTCAGATAGCTGAATCTGTCAGCATTAAAGCTCTTCTGAATCTGCCAGGGTAAGGAAAACAAACTAGGCAATACTTGCTTCCTATAAACCATGGCTTGATTGCACTGCATATTGAACAGAAAGAATTCTTGTAATTTTAGGAGAAATGGAACTACTAAATAACACCTCAACCAATGAAGTGTTCAGTAACTGAAAAAAAAAGGTGTTTTTAGCCTAGAGAAATGTGTGGTTTGCATTGCTCCATTATCACACTTCCTTGTTTGATTGTTTTCTTGCTTTCTTGGCTTTGTCTTCATATTAGCTATTTTTTGCTGGGTTTTAATACACTTATTTCTCTTAGCACCTCAGCACGGGATAGGTGCAATACACCCATGATGCTTCACCTATGCATCTGAGCCTATTTTGCTATACAACTGCAGTGAGTCCAAGGAAATCAATGAGAAAGTGATTATACTGAGATTACATTCTGGTCTGCTCAATTCAGTTCAGGAGTGGTGCACAAGTGAAGGTTCATTGCATCAAATTTTAGATGTCTGAAAGTTTTTTTGTCTAATTTCTTCTGCAGAGAATGGAGAGGAAGATAAACGTAGGGAACAGTTCACATCATCCTGAGCCACAAGATACAAATCTGCCTCTGAAGGTACCTCTTTCTAACCTCTGACTTTAAAGTGAGATGAGGTGATTAGTTTTCACTTAAATAAAGTCACATGATAAGTCTATAAATGGCTGAAAAGCTAAGAGTGTTATGAACACTGAGGTAACATTGGCATGATGATAATATTTAAAATTATGAATTGACATAGACCCTTATTAAACTTACCTAGATTCACTAAACTTCCTTTTGAGTTTGGCTGTAAGTCAACTACGACTAGCAGATTGTGAATGAAATGAACAGCTGTGTCTTCATAACATAAATCTCTTAGACAGGGGAAATCATTCAATCAAGTTGGTGAGAAAATTAGCACCTTTACGTTTCATTTTCACTCTTGTGTCTCAAAGGAGTTTCATTAGCACTGACAGAACTGATGATATTAGATTTTCAGACTAGAGACGTGCCACTGCTGATCTGTGATATCTTAGATGTGCTTCAGACTTAGTTGCTGTTGATAACTGAATCTGGCTTACAATTAAATGGATTATTTCAGATTTTCTTTTGATTGTATAGCTGTGATTAACTTAGATGGTGTATTGCTGCCTACCTTGTTAGGTGACCAATAGAAAAAGAATGGAGAAATCCTTTCCTGCCTCTAGCAATTAATCAACAAACTTCCAAATCTGCTGTCTTGCTCTGTGACTTAGAGGATGGATGATTCAAGGCAGGGTTTCCTTCTTCCAATCCGCTGTGCCATGCAATTTCAGCCAGAAGCAGAGGTGGGTGCTTTCCTGTGAGGCAGAGCAACCCTTTGCAGAGGGGCAGCCAGAATCCCTCTGTGACCTGTTGCAAACAGGCGACAGTGTTAGTAGTAGTGTTTTTGCTGATATTATTGCATCCAGTGCTTATAGAGTCAATAAAACTGTGACTCTTAGGTGTTTCAATTATCTGAGAATATTCCATTTGCAAATCAGGTATCTTTAGACTATAAACTACACATTAGGGCATGATTTTACATTAGAAAACCTTAAATTGAATTTTTCCCATGTCTTTTAAAGTGTAAAATGAAATTAATTTAATATGTATACTAATAAGCTTGCTTTCTTTAAGCAAAGAATGTACTTTTAAAATGTTCTTTCTGATGTTCATTTTCCCACCCAAAGATGAGAATCCCATTAGATGATTAAGACTCTGTGCTTGTAAAGTTGCCTTGTGTGGATAGACACATCTAAGTAGTGGCAGTAGCCTAAAATACCCTATTGGAAAAACCTAGTTATCTAAGAAATGGGTTCATAGATGGAGAGAGAAAAAGATTAAAAAACTACCCAACTTCATCACTAAAACCATGAACATTCACGACAGTTCTACAGTTCAGGATTGAGTGCCCTAAAGCAAAACTATCTGTGTATTTGCAATTGAGTAATTTTTTCTTACTAGCAAAAGCATTCAGATATATCAGAAAATTGCAGTGTATTATGTGATACTTCCAGCAAGCTGCTTGTGTCTTTTGGCTGCAGCAATGGTCCATATGTTTGACATCCTTTATGTAATCCAGGAATACATCATTAATTGTCATTTCATGCCAGCGTGATTGGCAATCTCTGTGGACAATGACAACTACTACCTCCTAAAATTCTTTGACAAACTGGTGAAATTTTCATCCGTCCTTATAATCCAAAACAATGTATAGTGTTCATGGAGTATGACATACTTGTGCTTTAAAATTGAAGCATCCTGGTTGTGGGTGAAAAAAACTGTTTCATAGGAAGCCGCAGTAAGCTTACAGAAAAATATCTCTTTAGAATCTGAGAATTATTTCCTGTGACAAGTAGAACTGCTATTAACATAAAATTCAGTTCTCATTTATTAATTTGCAATATCCTCTAGGGGACTTTTTGTTGATAATCACTATTAATTCCTCAAAAAACCAAAATGAAACAATTTGTTTTCCCTGGACCTTAGTTTTCTCCTACACTTTAAAACACGTAATCCTGACAAGGACTTGATACTATTACATGTACAAGAAATAATCAAACCTCTCACACTACTAGAGTCTTTCTGGTTATTTATATATTTCAAAACCCACAGCTCCAAGGATTTTCTGAAGCCTGTGAAAAAATGTTTTTTTTTTTTTTTCCTTTTTCTTTCTTTCTTGTACATCTCAAATCCTTTGAAATATTGAATGCAGCTGTAAGTCTGTGAGAAATGAGGACACTTGATGCAAATTGAACTCCAGAGAGTAGGGGTCTAGGAGGTTGAGGGCAGCTAGGTTTAGGCTTATGTATGTGTTTCTCTTAGCCCCAAATTATTTGGTTTTTGTTACAGCTTAAAACATTCATACTTGCTTGATAGCTACAGCAGAGATAATGACTTTAAGTATGCCAATTTGAACCAACTGCAGATTTGTCTATTTCCAAACTTGTTTTCCAGCTGTCATAGTGGTCTGCACCACACAGTTCACTAACTGTTCTCAGTACTTCTCTCGTTTAAAATATAAAGGTCTACTTCATTTCATGAACAAAAGTTGCCATTAAAATGGAAAAATAATATTAGGCACACAGTCTTAGCATGACTGTAAGGATGTACCAATTCAGTGCTAATTATTGGAATGCAGATGCTTGTTCTGTCTATCTCTGCAGCTGCATGCCTGAATGTGCCATATGATTTCCAAGCAGGTTCATTAATTTATTAACCTGATAAGTTAACATGAAAAGCAAAGAAAACAAACTACTTTGGGTTTATTTATTGAATTAAGTCCAGAAAATGCATCTCTGTTCTTTTATTGAGCGGCTGTGGGCTGAAATGTGACATACCGTTGGGAAAAACAAATCAAGGATTATTTAGGTGGTTGTTTACTTCAGAAATGCAAAACATGCTGTTTGGGAAGCTGAATCATTAAAACAATTGCAGTGGGACACAGTGCTTCTCACACTGAGATCAAAAGCTTTTGCACAGATTGTGTAATCTGCTTATACCGTATATTCCAACAAGTTATCAGATCATCAAGGTACACAACTTGAATTCCATGTAAATTGCTGGTCAGATTGACCCACAGCTAGACACTTCATAATCTTTTCCAAAGAGATACCATCTTAAATCAACAGTAATTTTCTACACTTCTAGTTATATAGTCCTGTCTTTCTCGGAGCCGGGTGTATAAGGGGTGTGTTGGCTGGGGGTGGTGGTGTTTGGTCACAAGATTTAGTTTTATTTTGAAGGGATTTATTTTGTATTCTGCCTTGAAGATGGGTGAGCATTCCACATTTTTCCTGTGTGGAAGAGTGATTCAAAGCTCTTTCTGTGAGCACAATTGCCTGCCTAGCTGATAGCTCCACCACCCCTGAGGAGTGGGTATTTTCTCACAGTGATAAATTATTATCCTCCAAGTAACCTGGATCTAGGGCTTTGAAGATTAGGATTAGAACAACAAATATGATTCACCATTTGCTCAAGAGCCAAGGTAGTGTTCACAGCACTGAAATGATGTACCAAAATTGACTTATTTTGCTTAGCAAGCAGAGTGACAGGTTTTGATCAGCTGCCCATTGAAGGCTATCATTGGCATGGGCAGCGCAGAATATGATATCTGTGGAGCCTGGAAGCCATGAATATGTACAATGCTATTGCCAAGTCAGCATCTGAGAGGATGTTCATAGGAACAGCCTGCTGGCTCATCATGGATAGGAGAATTTATTTCTGACAGATTTCATACTTGGGAGGATGTCAGCTAACCCTGAGGCTGTGAAGTCTCTCGACAGTCAGAAAACAGACCCCTTGTTTGAGAATGCTGTCATGGCTTTGGCTAGTTCTTCAAAATGCTACCCTTTTCCTTCTAACCTCATTTCTCTCTCATTCAGATTTAGTTTCAGCCAGCTGAATTCCAATTCAGAAGCTGATCTCCTGTAGGCACTGAGGCAGATGGGAAGCAGTGCTGTTAGGGTATGATGTGAGAGATGGTTTGAACTGAGAGTCAGTAACACACTGTTCAATGTGGTGTTTCAAAAATATCTCCTGGTAATTTTACATGTATGGCTACCAGATTAAAACAGAAGAATGGAGAAATTCACCAGCAAGGGGCCCAGATACAAGGTACTGTTACCAGACACAAATGTTCTGAATCATTCACAGTAGATTGATTTGATCTGGCTTCGTGCAGTTTGCTCATTGCTGTGTGGTGCTGCGAGCAATGGCTAGTACAGCAAATGTGACTGCAAGATCAGCAGCAGAAGCTTGAGAATATTATCACAGCCTGGGACTAATGTTATAAATATAAAAAATCCAAGCAGAAAAATTTCCTCATGCTTCCTCTCTCTTAAATATGCTTTGAACCTCATTAGCAAATCATATGATGACATTTTTATGTGAAATTAGTTAATTGTCCTTTGTCACAATTTCTTCTGGGAGGTGGATTGCAACAAAGGGAAAATATTACCATCACATACAAAAAAAAAGCTGTTCTGCCATCTGTTTGTTTATTTTTACAATTCTGTATATTACCAATTTCTGTATGAGGGAAAAACTATTAAAACTTGTTAAAGTTTTCATTTCTTCCTCTATGTGCATTTCAAATAATATGGAATAATCTGAGATGTAACATTGACAATAATGTAATAAACTGACCAAATGAACAGGAAAGGATGTCTTAAAATACCAAATTTATTTATAGATAGTCAATTTTCAGTCCTTGCAGACCTACAAGTCAAGAATAAATTGAAAGGGATAGAATTTTGTAAATATGTGAAGTAAAGAAATTGCTTACTGTGAGTGCTAGTCTCTTGGTTTCTGTATCGAGAACAATTACTAAGGAACTGTTTATTTGAAAAAACAAGGAACAAGCAATGTTACACCTGTGTAGTGTATGGTCATCCACAGGAAAAAAAAGAGGAATTGTAGAGGTATATATGAAGAAAATGTTTGGCTCTTTTCTCAGAAAAGGAGATTTAAGTCTCTCTGTGAGGGAAGGGACCAAGTCAGATCCATCCAGAGATGGATGGAATATCATGTCATATAAAATATCATGCCATAGACTTAGTATGGTCTCACCTGGATGTATGTTGTTTTTATCTGACAATGATGAAAGTTTGCTATTTAGCAGAGCTGCTTATGAAATCCTACAGAGAAAATTTATGTAGATCTTCCACTGCACATCTTTCAAGCCGTGGTCTGTTCTAAAGAATAGTGAAATATTCTTTAGAACAATCTGAAATAGGTGGGGGTAAGAAGAAGCAAATTTACTACGAGCTCAGAAAACATCTCTGAACTCCGTCCTTAGAACCAGAGGCTTGAGTAAAGACCTTTGGAAAAAGAAAAGGATCTGCTAATCTGTAAAGAAGAGATGGGCCAGAATTTTCTTAAGCATCCCTGAGATATGCCAATAAACTCTTCCCAGTCTTGCATTCCCCTCCTGAACTTTGTCAGTAAAAAACCTTATATCATCTATGGTATAAATGTGTGAGCTATGCACTCCACTGCCTTCACCTACTGAGTCCAAATAATTTCAGGCTTTTTTTTTGTGCTTCTGTTTTTTTGTCCAGTGGTTCCAGCTCAAAGGACAGTAAGCCCTGTGGAAAAACTGCTTTTTCTACCTAAATCACATTCTTCAAAGGCTAGATGAATGTCTATCAGAAAAACTATATAGTTAAAAAAATATTTGAAAAAGGATGGAAAAAACCCTGTGTGACCAATACAACAGATCATTGCTTGTCTGTGCACTGAACAGACACACATCACACAAATCACAGTAGGACTTCATACTGTTAGCAAGGAAAGAATTTCTCAGGTTAATAATTGAGAGCAAAAGTTACCTCACCAAAGCATTGGAAGGGCAAGATTGGCTCACAGAATGAGAATGGATTCCAGGGTTAACAGATGCAGCCTCACATGAGAGAAATACTTACAGACTAAAAACCAACTATAATAAATCTGAGAAGTTCTGAGGACAATTCTAGAATTTGTCAAACCTTGAAATAGGCCACGTATGTAAGCACAAGAGATTAATAAATTCTAACTCTGGCCTCTGCCTCTCCTTTTTTTCTCGCTGACATCAAGTTTTTGCTCCTAAGCAGAGAAAAAAAAAAAAAAGGTAGTTTCAGTGGTTCATTTCCAGTACAAATTGGAAAAAGTAAACAGCAATTTGAATAGTGCTTCAGTATAGAGATATTACTTCTTGTTCTGTTTTTATGTATTATCCTATTGTACCTGTTTCATATTTATTATCAGTCTGATTTACTTTTTCTCTATTCAGTAAAATCATATTAATTAGGCTTTGGTATTAAGCAATAATTTAAGGGTGTGTATGGTTTCTATATCAATGGATGTCATCACAATAAACCTTGTGTGGGGAAGAGTATGTTGCAGAGTATCTGTAAAAGATGTTTGGAATCAGTCTTGGCTTCGAGAGGAGACGTGTCACATATTGATGGTCACTCCGGTGCCACATGAAGCAAATCTTTCAATTATTTGCACCCAAGTCCTGAACAGAACAGAATGCAAGTGGCACTGAAAAGATGGGTTGTATAGTGTTGGTCCTGATATAGTTTCAAAAGATTTGGCCAAGATCCCATCCTTTTGATTTTAGTGTAGTTCAAGTAGTTTACTGGAATAGCCTTTCTCTCCACCAGCTACTGAGGGATCTCAGAACAACCAAAATTCTAAATCAGTTATGTCCCTGGTATTAGTTTAGATGAATTGTATCTTTGCAGCTGAACTCGGCATGGTAAAACAAGAGGGCTGTGTGGTTGAGGATACCCAAATAAAAGTTTTATGCAAGAAAAGTGGAGTATTAAGAAGAAAAGTGAGCTCCAGGAAAGGGTTCAAGAAACAGTGGACAAAAACAGCAGTGATATCACATCAGCAGTGACTCCAACTGGGAATAAGCAGAAAAGAATAATCAAGCCTCTTCATTCCCATAGATCTTCTGTAACTAGGTTAGAGTACAAGGCAACCAGACAAGTAATTATTTTCATACTCCATCAGAAGGCAGGGATACACACTCTTATGAAGCACATTACATTTTCTTGGGAGCAACTATATATTTCTAACAAAAAAAGATGTGCTTTTTATACACTGCTCCTGGTGTGGAAAATGTCACTTTATAACTAGACACTTTAAAAAATACAGGACTAAAATGGAATGAAGGTGCCTATATCCAGAAATAACTTTCTAGCAGCTGCCTGATCTTTGTTTAACCCTAAACTCTATGTCTTCACTTGGCTTCAAAGTCTTCCTTGCCTGGATTAGCACATCTCTGCAAGGCCAGGTGTCTTGAATGCATAATACCAACAGGAGGCAGAAACTACATATTCTTCTAGGGTCTGATCTATACAGTTTCTTAATAGACTAAGCTCCTTTAGCAAGCAGACTTTAAAAAGATCACAGTAAAACTGCTTCCTATATTAGTCAACTGCTGTATTAGTCACTCAGAAGTGGAAGAACCTGCATTTAATTGATTCTAAAACTTGAAAAAAATCAAACCACTTGTCCATAAGGCTGGCACTGAGAATTAGTCTGTGACAGATGTGGGAAAGTGCAGATGAAATCAAAGGTGAAGGGAGGCTTTTCCTATTGGAGCTGAGGTATTTTGCAGCAATGAATTTATGATTCATGTGGCAGAGAGTGCAGAAAGGGAGCTATGACTGTTCAACAGCTCCTTTCCCCATGAGTCTTTTTTTTTAATATTGCCTAAATATTTCTAATAGGCAGAAGAATACCTTAGCCTCCGTGCCACAGATTTGAGTCATCTTTGGTCTTGTTCTTCCTTGCTAGTCTCCAGTTTAATTTCATGATAATGAATGTATCAGGTAAATGTATTTGAGGAGTGCTATAAGTTTTCTTGTCTTACACTGCCTTTCATCTACAGGCTACAAGATAATTGTGACCAGTTCTGAGCTCCCCAGTACAAGAGAGACATGGAGCTTCTGGAGTGGGTGCAGCAGAGAGCAGCAGAGGATGAAGGGACTGGAACAAATTTCTTGTGGCAAAAGGCTGAGGGAGCTGGGCCTGCTCTGTCTTGAGAAAAGATGACATCATCAATGTCTGTCAGTATCTGAAGGGAGGGTGCCAAGAGGATGGACCAGGCTCCTCTCTGTGGTACCAAGCAATAGGACAAAAGGAAACGGGCAGAAACTGATGCACAGGAAGTTCCACCTGACTATATGGAAGAATTTCTCTACTCTGCTGAGCACTGGAACACATTGCCCAGAGAGGTTGTAGAACACCCCTCACTGAAAATATTCAAGAAGCATCTGGACACAATTCTGAGCAATGTGCTCTAGGATGACCCTGCTAGAGCAGGGAAACTGCACCAGATGACACCCTGTGGTCACTTCCAATCCTACCCACTCTGTGATTCTAAATAGGACAGAAAAAGAGGTAGCAAGAAGAAATGAACAAATATAGAGCAGGGGATAATCCAAGGTTGCTTTAGGACAGAGTGACACCTCGGATGTTGGTAGAATTTGGACTACTAAGATGTGTTGGCTAGGACCTCACCACAGGAAAAATTACACTAAATAGTCACAGAGTCATATAATAATTTAGGCTGAAAGGGACCTCTGGAGGACATCTAATACAATATCCTACTGCTCAAAGCAAGGGTAACTTTGAAATTACACCAGGCTTTGAAATTGTCCAGGCCTTGACAAATTAAGTTCTGCATATTTCCAAGGACAATGGCTACACAGCCTCTCTGAGCAGCCCCTTCCAGGGCTTCAACACTCTCAGGATGAAGAGTCTTTCCCAGGTATCTAGTCTGAATTTTCTTCACTGTAACTTGCAACCATTTCTTCTTATCCTGTCATTGCACCTTTGGCTCCATTCTCTCTATCATGGAGTCAAGCTCTGACTGTCACAATGGAAGCCTGGACACCTTGCAGAGATCTAGACAGCTGTGTTGCAGACAGCTCAAGGGGAATTACTTTCAGATTAAAGCACGATAACATAGATGTATACCTGTAGAAGCTTAAATATGAGCCAAATTCACAAGTCCTTTTACAGACAATGGAGCCTTGATCCAGTTGCCTGACACTACATGACTATCTAGTATAATTTGGGAGTCTTTAGGTGCTGCCTTACCTCCAGCTGTTTCTCTAGAAAGGCATAATGGTCTAGTAAGTCCTGTGGCACTGCCCTGTAAAACTACATTCAGTATCCTACCATATTTCAAGTGATACCAGATACCTGTGTTAAGGCAGCTGAATCAGTCCTTAAGACATTGCAGTAAATGAGGATGAAAGAACTATTCAAAAGAGCTGAATAAATACAAACTGAAGGAATTCTGGACAAAATTTGACTGCCACAGTTAGCTGAACTGAATCGTAGCAATTATGTCACAAATAACCAGATGACCATTCCTGGGATCTGCCAAAAAAACCCCATTTCACATGCACAAATATGTGCCATGTATTTTTAAAGGTGTCAATCCCTTAGATATAGGATAATATTTTACCGTGTAGATTTTTTCCCTTGCAGATATACTCATATAAGGGGTTTTTTACAGTTATTTTGGTTTTTTAAGCAAGTGCAGAAATATCTTTTTTTTTCTATAATGACCTGTGTACTGACCAATAATACAAAATTTGTTACAGTTTTATCAATGTATCCTCTGTACACTGAAGTAATTAACCTAAGATCTTACTGCCTTTGACTTAAGGTGCAGGATACTCACCTAGGGTCATGGCCTGGGGGATTATCTTGGTATATTTACTCTTTGGCATAAACTATTATTGAGAACTTCCCTATCTTCATGAGATGCCTTTTTTTTTTTTTTTTTGGTCATTGCCCTGTGTTCTTTAGCATGCACCCTCTTTTCAAGACCATTTGCTCATTTTAAACCCAAGCAGGGTTTACACAGCACTAGCTTCAGTGCAAATGCCATATACAGGCACAGTATTTTTCATGCTCATGCTATAAAAGCTATAGCCTTCTTCCCTGGATCAGAACATTGACTCCAAATTTTTAGGTAAAATGTTTAATATCCAATTCATATCATATTCTGTGTTAGTGGGGATAACTTCTTTCTGACCACAATAGATCTTGTGCTTCAATGGTGTATTTTCTTCCAAATCTGTTTTTCTTAAAACCACGCTATTGACATTGTTCCTGAAAATACATTGGCTTGTACACCCATATCCAACTTGAAATTATTATCTGTCCTATTTGTTTTTCATGAGGGTGTACTCATGCAAGACAATGCTGCCCGTTCCTCCTCCAAGGCATTCTGCTTTACTGGAATTGATATTGTCACTCCTCCCATGTTCAATCCATTTTGTACCGATGCCTGCAAACTGCTGGAAAGGATAACCCTCTGGAGTTTTCTTTTTTGGAAGTCATTGTCATGTCCCATATTTGCAGTCTGTCACTTGAGTTGTGTCCTATGATACTCTGCAAATGTCTTTAATTTTCCCATATTGGGTACTTTTGCACTCACAGCATCAGATCCCTGATTAAATAAGCTTAACTATATGATTATTTTCTCTTAGAAAAATCTTGAAAAAAATACTAATTTTAGGTAGTATTCATTGCTCTAGATTTTTTTGCCCTTTCTTCATTTTCTTTCCCAGTGTGATTTGGTCTCAGTCCAAGAGGTTAAAACATTCCAAACTGATATTTGATTGTTGGATAACAATTTTTTTCAGTGACTTCAGTGTGATTTTTACCTTATTTTTGTACATTTTATCTTCATTTATACTGTCAGCTTAATTCACTTTTGGGCTTTCTGAGGAGCTGTGTTTTGCTAGTGAAGAAGATGTGAAATTTTATTAATTGTTAAATATTAAAACTGAAGTATAACTTTAAAAGTGACCCTAAGGTGTGTAGCTCAAATGCCTAGCTTTCTGATATCTGTCTTACAGTGGAAAAATCCCATTGCTGATGTTTTGTCCAAAACAGTTATCCAGTCCTCTTTCGTAGTGAAAAGAGAGTGCTCAGATTCCTTATAAGGGGATTTAATTTTCCTCTATTGGACTTTATTTTAGGATGAGTGTAATGACTCAAAATAAAATGCATCTAATCAACCAATCTCAGCATATTTGAAAAATAAAAAGCAGCTCTTTTAGTATTTCTAACCAGTGCCCTTAGAAAGAATGGTAGAGAGTTTCTGAAAAAAAAAAAAAAAAAGGATAGAAAACAGCTTTAATTAAAAAAAATGTTTAGAAAATATAGATTCTTTGTATTCCACTTTTTTTTTTGCAGCTTTTGCTATACTTGCTTTGGGCATCTGACTTTTTGAGAATTAATTAAATCAAGCAATAGAATATCCAACTTTCTCAGTGGCATCTGTGACTCCAGACTTATTGACTTCATAGTTATGGGGTTTCTCTTGATTTGAAACTGAAAAGACAAAAGAAAAAGGAATAGAATAGATCTGAATATGACAAAATGTGTGCATAGGATATCCAGGATATCCAGTAAAAATATAGGTTTTGACATCCTGATATTAAGTGACTTGAGGAAAAAAAATCTGAAATAGAAGTTACACTGTTGTATGTATTGTAAGCACTATTGTAAGTATAAAGCTTCAGTGTTCTAAATTGGTAAAATATTCTTTTGGAGATATCAGTGCTCATTTGGAAATTATCCACCTGTCTTATTCATACAAGTAATAAATGTTCAGCAAAAATCAAAAGCTTACCGAAACAAAGGAAATATTAGTTAGTCTAAGAATATTTATCAATTAGCTGATATTACATTCAGTGCTCAAACACAGTTTGTACTATTCTGATCTCTTAAAAAGTAGTCCAATAGCATCTTGGAAAAATGCTTGTCTGTTTGCATTCTTGTTTAATTATCATGTCACTTGCAGAGCAACAAAATTAACCATCAGAATGAGGAAATCTAACAATGTGCCTGAGCTGACGATCTGCCAACAATTTTCTAGCAAATCTCAAGCAGAATTCCAATGACCAAAGACTGTTTCATGAGGAAAGTCACACTTTAAAATTACTTTTTTCTGAGAAACCTTGACCACAAATGTGTTATACAATCAATATAGTGTGAAATTAGCACAGTGTAGTACTGGTGTTCTTTGAACTCTCTTCCAAGCAAAACTATGTAGTTTAACGTTTCTTTTAAACAAACGAAATCCTAATGTAATAGACATTTAGTTAGAAATGCTGGCATAATCTGGTTTGGCTAACTCTATATAAAAGGACTACATTTCTATTATCTTGCTGTTTATTTTCATTCACCAAATCAAGATATCAATTTAAGTAACACTGAGTAGCTGAAAAACATCCCAGGCCGTGGCCTGGAATGGAGAACGTACAGGGCAGAAAACAACATGAAATTACAGTGCAGCTTTCTGGTCATCAAATATTTTGTTGCTGGGAAAAAAGTGACCAAATATAGTATGTTGATCCTGATACTCAGCCGACTTGCCTCTGCCAAATTCCTAATAGACTAGTGCAATACATAGTTTACAGAGCAACTGCTGGAATGCACAAATAAGAATTATACTCTGTCAGAAAATTAATTATAGAATAATTAGTAATGGACCTCTTTAAGGTATAACAGATCAAGAGAAAAAAAAAGAAGAGACATTTTAAACCATTTCTTATAAAAATTAATGTGCAATGCCTGTCAGGTTTACCTCTCTTTTACAAAACAGGGTAATTAGTACACAGAGTCATCATATAAACCAACTGAAGACAACATATAAACCAAATCCCTGCATAAGCCATTTACTTTAGCGTTGGACTTGATGATCCTTGTGGGTCCCTTCCAACTCAGACTATTCTGTGAATCTGTGAAAGCTTCTTCAAAAGGGCAGGCTATTTTCCTTGGCTGTAATGCCATCATTTGTATTAGCGACAGAGGTATATTAAAGAATTCATTAATTAAATAACATTATTTAAAACCCAGTAGCTTTGAAAGAGGTTCAGGTATTTATAAAAACATAAAAAACAGTGATCAATATGGGTATGATCAAAGACTGTAGGATTGATAGTTTATATGTTTGTTCATGTCTATAAAGCCTACATGAAGCTGGTTTCCAGGGCTGCTTGCCTCACTGCCAGATACGTGTTTCCAGAAGCATCTCTGAAAATAATCACAAGGAAATGTGATACTCATCAGCACAGCCACAATCCCTGAGCACTTTACAAAATGTTTGCATTTGGGACTTACCCAGCCTGGTAAATATCAGCTAGCTCAACTGAGGTCAGTGAAATAGTTTATAAACTGCAAATACCTGCAACTGTTGTATTAAACTTATTTGGCACTTTGGTTTGCTGTATTAATAATTATTTTCAGAGACTTTTACTTCACTGTGTTTAGTCATTGCTTGTCATACATTAGTTTATTAAAACACACATCTATAAGCTTAGTCTCAGTTTTCAGGGTTGCAGCAGACAATAATAATGCATTATAAGAACTCAGGGAACAGAAATAAAGCCACAAAGAGAGCCCATGTTTGTGCAGCTAAATCCAGAGTTAGGACAGGACCACCTTTGTTCCTCCTGTTCATCCCTACATGGATCTTTGACCAGAGCAAGCATTGCTGAATGTCCTATCCTTTTTATATTTTACTCAGGAGTGATTGAAAATGAGCCATATGGAAATATTTTACTATTTTATGTGTTAATACTTAAAATGTGTGTTAGATATGCGTTAATAGCAAATGTCTGTCCCCACATCACTTAAGAGAATATAAGTGCATGTTCAAGTAAAGTCTGATGTTTAGGTCAATGTTATGGTGTGTTTCCAGATACTCTAATCAGGAAGAAAAACAGCAAAGCTAGTTCTTTAGACACAAAAATTATGCATTGTCATAGAAAGCTTTTATTCCAAGAAAAGTAAACAGAGCCACAGCACTTATTTTTATGCTGCTAATCTGGGAATATTGTTTATTTAGCTTTAGTTGGTACAAATCTGTTCTGCTGAAATGCTAAATCGAGGTTTACAGAAGTGGTAGGGAAATTAGATGTCATTATCTTCAGGTCTTGCTCCTTCTGCTCTGCAAGTGCCACCATCTGCAAACAACAGCTCTCTAACAAAGACTCTGATGATGCACACAAATAAAATAGATTAAAAAGTTTGTATGAGTGGATTCTAATCTTTACTCCCAGGGTAGATCATGAACTGCATGATCTAAATTTAGTGCAAAGGAATCTTCAGACAGTGACGACACAGTGAGTCACTCAACCAAACCATCATGCTGTTGGTAGATAATATAGGTCTACTTATTTAGCAGAACAATTGACATGCTTCCTCTGGGTAAATGACAAGCACAAACTTCTCTTTTTACTGCCCTGGTGTGGAAAAATATCTTAAGAATACCAGATGCACTAAAGGATATTGGTGCGACAAGTTTTTTGCATTACAACATGCTGAGCTTAGGTAAAAAAAACCAACCTTGTGGATTTCAAGTACACAATTGTCACTACTCCAAGAAAGCTGTACCACAAGGAAGAAAGGCTTCTTGACTGGGGTATTGTTAGCTCTTATTGACCAGTCAAACAATTGTTGGACCAAAGATGAGGCATACTCTGGCTACCCTGCTTCCTGCTCCATAGAACAATTCATTCTTTTTGCCCAATTGCTATTTACTTCATTAAAAAAAATCCCTTCGGGCCATCCCTTAAAGAGAGGTTTAGCTGCTAGAGTTTTTCCTAGCTGTACCTAGATGGAGTTAATCAAAAGTCTTAAGTAAAATAATGAAGTTACTGCATCAGAGATGAACTTTTAGCTGAAATATTTCCTTACTATTCAGTCATAATAAAGATGAGATGAAAATGCTGGATTTTCTCCATATGAAGAGTAATTTCAAAAGACAAATATCTCTGCAATTCAAGGGTCTACGGGTTGAAAACAGAGCTGAACTGGGATTTTCATGTAAATAGGTTTTAATGTTGAGGGGCATGTCATCCTGGTGTACAGTATTAAAAGTTCTGTCTCAGGATTTAACTCCTGAGCAATGTGAGCAGGGCTGCACAAATAGGCAGTGGTAAAGTTGATTCTTAGCCCTGGCTTCCCTTCTGGCGTTCATCTTGTACATGCTGATATTCATCAAGAAACCAGCTTCTTTCCACAAATCTCAGTGTCCAGGAAACAAAATGCATAAGTGCACCATCAATACTTTTCTTTTAGCCACACTCTCTAATGAGTGCTAGACCCTGAAAATGAAATAATTGATGAGATGCACCTTACAAGGAAATGGACATTACCTTCAGAATTAACCAGCCAGTGAATAGGTGTGGTAAACAAAAGCACAAGTGCAGCTGGCAAAAGTGCATTGCTCTGTGTTTTATTATAATGGAAAGGATCAGCACACGTAGCTGCTTTGGGCTGTAGGCTCTGTTAAAGCCTTTGGTACCTCAGTGAGTGCCCTGAGGCACCACGGCAAGTCTGTAGTGAAGTAATCTTCTCTTCATCATGCAGGGGGTCCTTCCTGCCTTGTGCACCTCACCTGTGCTCTGAGCAAGCCAAAAGAGGGGCAGACTCAGCAAAAAAAAAAAAAAAGAAAGAAAGAAAGAAACTTCCCTGCCAAGGTTTTTTGCTTGTGCTCCTGACATTTAGAGTAGTATGAAAAAAAATTTATTCAAATATTATTCAAATATTAAAAAAGTTCTCCTCCAGAAGAGTCTTGTCTTTGCTTGACAGACATGTGCATTGCTGGTAGATAATATATCTATAGAATGGGTTTGAAATACATCTTTGATATATTTTAATAGCCTATTGATTTTTTCATGTCAACCTATTCTGAAAAGAGAGAATGAAAAGTGTGGAGGCTGACTAGAGTCTGTTTTCTGTGCAGAATTTAGAAGTAATTCACGTTTCTTGCATTTCTGTTACTCTTTAAATGCGTCCTCCAAAGTTACCTTGATGGAAAGGTATTTGCATGTATACCGTATTTCAGCCTTTACTGCATAGAAACTATCTGATATGTTTTCTTCTTTCACCCAGCTGACTTAGATTTACATTTTCCCTGGTTTTTTTCAAATGTACAATTGCGGATCTGTTTTTCACTACGACAGAGGAAATCTGATCCCTCAAAGTCAGATTCTGTGTCTGAGTAAAAGATCTGGCAATTGACACATTTCCTCAGTTCACCAGGTCTTTGGCACGGTGGCAGAGCAATTCTGAGCACTGCTTTGCAAACACACATTATTTCCCAGTGCCTCATCAGCTGTATCACACATTGAATACAAATTAATGCTAAATGCCAATCAATGCTAGTTTATGGTTTCCCATGCTGCCATTGTTGTTATTCTGTGCTCTTATTGGATTTTCATGCCTAATTGTATATTCACCCATATTTTGCCATATTCCCTTTGCATGAATGAGTAACAAATGCAGTTCTATATTTGAATTTGGAAGCTTTGCTAGGCACTGACTCTTGTGTAAAACTTCCATAGTTTCATGTGAAAAATTGAAGAGCGGCTGTGTAATTCTTCTTTCTCTCTCTCTCTTTTTTTTTAATGATTACAGTTCTATCTGTGCAATACATAACTAGCTTATCCTATGGACAAAAATTTATTTATTTATGCAAAGATAATGCACTGACTTGACTAAGTCTTGCCCCAAATCTGTTACCATGAATTATATTTAAATTCTCATCAGTTCTTCCCACGTCTTCAAGGTAACAGAGCAGAATCTATGAATACATAAAAGAATTATCTTAAAACAGGTTAGTCAGCAATTATTCAGGAAAACAAAAAACCCTCTCAGCTAACCTTATTCTTTTTAAGCCTTTCAATGCAACCATTGTTTGTTAAAATGATAAAAAATAGCTGGGCTAAATTTTATTTTGTTCTGAGAACCCTATAAATCTTCTTTCATTATATGTGTCTCATGTAGCAGTCAGGTACAGCAAAAAAAAGTTATTTGCTGATTCTCTTTAATATCATTCTCTTTTATATTTGAATTTAGAGTCAAATGTAGTCCCAACCCATGTAAAACTTGCTGAAACTTGTGGCCTTCAGTGGAGAGTCAGTACAAAACACAGATGTCCTAGGTGTTCTCAAAGTGCTGTATGTGCACCACTACTGTAAGGCTAGGCTCGACCACAACACTTACCTGCAGCTTCACCAGTCATAAAAGCCCTTATTGTAAAACAGGTCAGACATCTAACAAGGCAAACATTATTTTATTTGAGTTTTTTTTCAGGGTCTGGATCACATGCTCATTAATCACCTGCTTTTAAGCTACTGAGCTCATTAAATCAATAATAGAGGCAAGAAACTTTCACTTCTGAAAAACTCTTAGAAGGAGAAGTTGCGTAGGGCTGGAACTTCTGTAAAGAGAGAACATTTGTTGTAATCAAAGGAGCAGTCACAAAGATCAGTTTGTATCCAGTCTAGATTAAACCTGCCTGAACTCCATGTGCAGAAGTGAACAGCAGTTGGACAGCGTGTTATGAAGCTTCATTGTCTCCTACAAAGAACAAAAGAGTCTGTGCAATTCCTTGACCTGCTATTTCTGAAGGTGTGAAGGCTGTTCTGCTCAAAGCAGCGCTGAGTGCCAGCAGAGTGAATTGGAGTTGCATTAAGAACTGAGAGAACTACTTTGCTTATTGAAAGCAAGACCTCAAAGCTGGCCCCCAAAGAAATAGAATTATTCCAAGAGCAACGAGTTCAGGCATCATAAAAAGCCAATGCTTATTTTCTGTTGTGAAAAATTAAGTTTTTAAGCACCAGGAAAACAGCTTTCCTCAGTAACTGTTCTGGAAAAACTGCAACCAAAGAGATCCTCATTTGCAACTGTTCAGGATGGAACATATTTAAATTGCCCACACAGCAAATTTGCTGTCCTAGAGCTATACAAAATTATTCAGCCCTTTCTAATTCTTTATCTCAAAGGCTTGCCTATTCTATTTTGAAATTATTTTTGCAGCTAAGAAGGAAAGAAGGTTAGGCTGAATCAGTAACACAGAGGATTTCTGCATGTAAGTGTTCAAAGTATATTTTACTGATACATGCTGCCCAAGCCATTTCCTGGAATTGTGGCTGGAAACAGCCCTTTTATTGCTCATTTCTCACGCTAAAACTCAATGAAATTCAATTATCACAAAAACAGTCAGTAGGCTCCAATTTTGTGTGTCATGTTACTTTTTAAATTTGGAGTGCCTCCCGATTGCTGTCACAGCTATTGCATTGTCTAAATCAATTGCCATGGCATGCTCACTAAATTGAGAAATGCTGTTGTGAATGCATAAGAGATCTCAGGTATCAACAGAAACAGATACAAACAGAGAAAATAAAAGGTAGGAGATTTTTTGATCTGCTACAAAACTATTCCTTTGTCTGATTTCCTTTGAGGATTCACTAAGGGACAAATACTTCAGCCTGTCTGCGTGTTTGTTTCAATACTTCTTAAGCAGGCAAAAGCACTGCTAAATCAGTGATTCAAAGAGAGATGGTTAAAAGTGGAAATTTTATAGCTTCAGGTCTACAATTCTTTTTCAAACTCAGATATAGTACTTTTTTTGTTCATTCACAAAGAGATGTACTTAAGGCCAGACTGCGTCTTGCATATTCAGGTGGTTATGGGAAAGCAAAAAAGTACAGATTTGCTAAATGTTCAGGGACTATTTCCATTCCACTAAAAGGTTGGTATAGGCGGTGGAAAAGCTCCACTCTTTTGATACACCTTTATCTAAAAGTGGAGTAAAGCATTTCACCTCAGCAAGGACATTGTGCTTCAATGTAACAGCCATGGAAGTGCTCTCTGTTCCTCTGGCTTTATCCAGGCAAAGGGGCCACAAAAAACTTCCACAGCTACACACACATACAACTTTGACTCAGTCACACAAAGTGGACTGTAGAAAATGTGCAAAGACATGAATAAGAGAATTTGTTAAAAAGATGGGGATCTTGTGCATCTTGAAGAGAACAGACTAAATTTCTTCTGCACAGCACAGAGGAAAACACAGTCCCTTTCATCTAGAAGTTAAAATCCAATCATATTAGATTAATTGCACCAAAAAGGGCTCATTTCTCTCTAGTGACTGTAAAGGGCAACTCTTCAATTAGCTAAGAAAAATATGAAGGTGCAATGGATATGCAGAGGAGACAAGAAAACCCCAATAAACCCAAAAAACAAACCCCTCCTCCCACCACTCAAAAAACAACAACCAAAGTGAAATCTTGTTAAACTGGAATTGAGTTGAAATATTTCATAAACTTTCAATATTATAGATTCTTCATCTATATCCTTCATGTTTGAAAAAAAGTTTGATCATCAACATTAAATCAGTAGATTTCAGTTTAATTGGCCCTTTTAAAACTGAGTCCATATTGCACTTTCTTCCCCGCAAACAAGTCCACAGCTCCATCTCAGAAGAGCATCAGGTTTCACACACTCACACCTATCAATTCCTAACTAACGTTTAACTCATGCTTTTCTTTGGAAAAACTCCAGCTGGAAAATTCCAGCTCCACCACAACTTAGAAAAATGATCTGGCTAAAATCTCTAAGAGTGAAGAGATGACTACATCAAGCAGTAGCCTGTTGTTGTCTAGAAATGGGATGATATAGGTACCCCAGAAAAAGACTTCATCCTTGCTCAGTACAATTTTACCAGTTTTGCAATTCTGTACCTCATAAATTCATTTATTTCAGCATGTTTCATTCTGGATATTTTAGCAGGTTTTTCAACACCATTGCAGCTGTGGGCTGCTGCAGGCAGCAGCAGAAGCAATACGAGTAAGTGAGAATAAGGACACCCTTTCCCTTACACTGCAGTCATCCTTTAGGGCTGTTGGCTTTAGGAGGATCCTGCCTGAATAAAATTCAGAGACATAAGTAGGACTTGAAGAGGGTAGATAGGAGTAGGTATTTTAGATTGAGGGAGTAAGAAAGGAAGCTGGGACTGGCAACTGAGGTGGACAAGGGGGTGGACAAAGGGATGTCCAAAAGAATAGAGAAGCGGCTCCTGATCTGTTGATGTGAAGCTGAGGCAGACATTGATTGAAAAGCTGGAGTGAAACAAACTGGAATAGGAATCAGAGTCAATGAGTGATGAATGTGGAAGTACAAAAAAAAAAAAAGGAAAAACAGAGAAAATAACAGCATGTGGAAATGAGACCAAGGAAGACATGCTTTATGAAGGAAAGGCAATTTAAAATGGTTAGACAGAGAGAATGGGAATAGGATGCTAAAGTGAACAAGGGACATGAGGAGTATCAGAGGCACAGTGAAACAAAATGTCTTATGCCCTAAGAAAATTGAAAGGGAGCACTTGCTGGCAAGGAAATATTTTGCTGTCATAGAATGAAGGTTGCAACACTCAAGTCTCACTGTTCCTCTGGTATCAGAACTGTAAATATCTCTTTATTTTCTAGTGATGACATAAGACATCTGTAGTAATTCCCTGAATTTGAAAAGCTGTCTCTTATTAGATTTAATAATTCTGTGTTGATGAAAAGTTGATACGTTATCACACATAGGATGTGACACAAACAAAAATCTTAAAAGATCTTTATTTTGGTTGCAAAGTCAACTGCTCAAATTTTAGGAAATGTCAAGATTGAGAATCTCTCATGTTTATTCAGAAGGCAGTCTTGCCTTGATAACAAGTGATTTCTTCTGCGAAGTCCCTGCATAATATAGCATTCTGAGCAGATTTTCTTCAATATGGTTTAAGGTCATTCAAGAAAAATGATTGTTTTCTATAGGATCCCATCCTCAGAAGATGAAATATTGGAATATAATAGTGGATTAGACAAATGATAAGAAAAAAAGGGAGAAGTTAGGCCTCAATTAAAGCAAATTAGTTTTTCTAGGACAACAGGACTCAATCCCTGATTCTGAGGGACAGAGTTCCTCACTAAGTCAGAAAAATTAATTTAAACCAAAATTAATCCTAAAGCTCACTAACCATGATTTTCTGAAATTGAATACTAATTATTAGTTAAAAGTTTTACCATTAATGCCTCTTTGTCTTCTCATTTGCTGAAACGTTGATAGCCTCAAAACTCACATGACAGACATTAGAATATAATCCCTAGAACAATTCCTTCTCACAAACTATGTTTAAGTGCAGTTGAGAAGACAAGGAGGAAAATAGGCTTGTCTTAAGAAAAGGGCTTGACTCATGAGTAGTAAATAGAGCATGGGCTATAAAACAAAAAATTAAGAGAAAATACACGACTCAGTAACCATCACTAAGCATTATTTGTTTCAGAGGACAGAAAAACATTGTGTTAAAACCCCAGTTTCTGGAACATTAATTATTATAGAAGAGGATAGCTTAAGGTAACACAGGAATTGCTTAATTCTTCCAAATTTGCAACTTAGTAAAGTCTTTGTCATGTGTTCTTTGAAGACTTTTATTTTTAGTTTTTAAAATATAAATTTTAGTCACACTAAGTAATTCAGTCATGTTTCCTGTCTATTCTTTTTTACTTTCTTGTGCCAAAATCCTCCTGAATTTCTTAAAGAATAAATCAGCCAAAGCAATTATCGTGTTCCCAGGTGGGATTAATCTAATATCTATGGACTAATGTGCTTCTTCAGCACAAGTATAGTATAGTTCAAGTATAGTACTGAGACATTTCTGCTTCTTAGTTTGTACCCAGCACATTTATTTCTGTATTGCATTATGCTGCACAGTATAGAAACAAACCTGACACAAGTTCTGTTCCTTAGACATCTTCTGGGAGAATAGCATATTTCTACATATGCATTCTGGGCTCAAGAGTCTCTAGGCTTGTGTTATAATAGCCATGTCTCTACCCTCACTAACCCTTATTTTAGGGACAGCTGGAGCAGAGATCAGCAGGAAATCTCAGGTAGATAAGCTACACCTCCCTGCTGTAACTCAATAATGAGGCAAAAGAGGCTTTTTTGCAGGGTACAATCTGTCTGTGTTAGTGCAATTGTGGTACACTGGTAGGGTGAATGAAAAGCTGATTTTAGATGCTGGGAAGAACTCACTGTGATCACATAGGTTTTTAGCAGCAGTTCTAAAACCAGTGGTACACCCTGGGGTTGGTAATGAACTCCAGGCTATTTTGGTGAGTACTTGTAAATAACTTTAGTAGGTGTTCATGTAATACCTTGTGTAATCAAAGTGAAGAAGTCTCAAATTTTCCCTTCCAGTCCTTCTAGCTTTACCAAGGTTCAGACCTGGAGCAGTGTTTATAACCTTCTCAGCAATCACACAGGGTGACAGATTTTCCCTGAGAGGCAGGTGGCAAAATGAGCATCACTAGTCTATCACATCCCAGAAAGTCAAAAGGACATAGATTCAGAAAAAACATGCACTGTAGTTACAACAGTGGTTAAAGAAGTTAGCCGGATTTTGGGAATTACTTGGGATCTGCATACACCTTATAGACACCAAGCAAGTGGTAAAGTTGAATGTATGAACATTCAAAACACAAATTAGCAAAATTTGTCAGCAAACATCCATGACGTGGGTTCAGGCCTTGCCTGTAGCTTTACTGAGAATCCACATACGACCAAGGTGGAGGGATAACACCAGTCCCTATGAAATAATGTATGGCAGACCATATCAGATTCCACACATTCCAGGTGAAATTCACATGAGAAGGAAACTTGATTTGCAGAGATATCTAATGGCTTTAGGTTCCACTTCGCAGAAGCTCCAGACTTACATCCTGCTATCCAGACCCATAGGACTGGACATACCTGCACATCCCTTCCAGCCTGGAGACTGGGTCTATGTTAAGTGGTGGGACAGTGATCCCCTACAAGCCAAGTGGAGAGGACCATTCCAGGTTCTGCTGACCACCCTCACCACAGTCAAAGCTGCTGGCAAAGGACCCTGGATTCACTACTCCAGAGTTAAGAAGGCTTCTACTCCTGAAACAGCTGTGAAAACAGAGACTAATGCAGACAAAAACATGCTTTAAATTATTTCTCTTCTGTGCCTAAAGAACTGTTCACAATTGTGCAGGGACAATGATTTTGACTACCTGGAGTTGTGCCTTTAGATTGGCTCTGGTCAGCCTTCCAGTGTCTCATTCTTGTGGCCACCGACACCAGCTTCCTGGTCAGGTAGTTCACCAAAGAAGAATTTTTCTCCTTGATCACTTCATCAGTGATGCTTTCAAGAAGATGGTCAAGCTGGCAGATCATTATCCCATCAACCTCCAGTTCAAGGTGGACTATATTACTATAGTTACTCCATACTCTTGTGCCCATAAACCACTAGATCCAGGTAAGAGAGCGTTCATTACCTCTCCAGTTTTCAGGTAGGAGATGGCCTTTGGTCTCCTTTTCCCTTGTGCTGCAGCCCAGAGAATAGGTAGATTATTCCTTCTTTATCAGTTGCCTTCAGATAGCCTATCTTAGTCTCAGGTGTTGCAGCAGACCTCTTGTTATGGGTAGAAACAAGCCAAGACACAGACTCTCATTTAACAACATGAAAAGGGTCCTGGTTTGTTCTTCTTTACAGCTTAACCATCCTGACTCTGACTAGAGCAAGCTCCTACTGTTGGCTTCTCTGACAGACTGACTGCTGCCTATTTCCTGCTGGAATATGACTGCAACTATTTCCTTGCTGTCTGTGACAGTTTACAGGCTTTTACCCAGCTCAACTATGACTGCAGGCTCCAGCAGCAGGTTCTAACTCTATCAGACCCAGACTGACCTCACAGCACATCTTCTGCAGCAGCAACTCTCTTCCTTCTTTCATTCCTCTTTGTATCTCTCTAGGTCANGCTTAACCATCCTGACTCTGACTAGAGCAAGCTCCTACTGTTGGCTTCTCTGACAGACTGACTGCTGCCTATTTCCTGCTGGAATATGACTGCAACTATTTCCTTGCTGTCTGTGACAGTTTACAGGCTTTTACCCAGCTCAACTATGACTGCAGGCTCAAGCAGCAGGTTCTAACTCTATCAGACCCAGACTGACCTCACAGCACATCTTCTGCAGCAGCAACTCTCTTCCTTCTTTCATTCCTCTTTGTATCTCTCTAGGTCATTCCTTCTTCCTCAGGGCTCCTCAAGGTCCCCTTTCTCCATGCTCTCCCTGACTGGCCAACCCACCCCTTTTATCACACTTATCTTTATTAGTCACAGCTGTGACCCATTGAGGGCAAGGCTGTTCTTCTTCTTTGGTAATTAGTACAACTGTGACTTATCAGGGGTGAGGTCACTTGTAATCCCTTCTTCTATACCTACAAACAACAACAATTTTTCTTCTTTGCATGATGCCTGACTGTGCAAGGCATTGCTACTGTTAGATATTTATTGCTGTTTATTATTGTTTAATATTATTTTTATGCTTATTTACTATTGTTAGATATTTATCTATTACTAGATATTTACTGTTAGGTATTTACTGTTATTAGATATTTATTTATTATTAAGTATTTATCTACTATTTGATATTTACTGTTGTCAGATGTTTACTATAGTTAGTTATTTACTATTGTTGGATGCTTATCTCTTATTAAATACCTATTATTCATAGATATTTAGAACAGAGATTCGACAAGGTAAAGGCCTTGTCAAGCCTCTAAAGGGGAGAAATGATGCATTAAGTTTTAGCTTTCATATTTTTCAGATTCTGTGCTGCCTAGGGGTGTAGCTCTGAGCTCCATATTAAGTGTTAGTAGGTTCTCTTCACAGGGTAGGTAGACAAAACAATCCTCTTCCAGCTTGAGACCAAGGACAACCATTGCAAGCTGCAGGTCAAAAGGTATAAACAATGGGGAACTGAAGAAGAGGCAAACAAGGAGGATGGGACTTCATATCCTGAAGCCATAATTGGGCAATTAACTCCAATATGCAAATGGACCAAAACTTATAAAACTGTGAGACCTTGTGACCAGTCATCCATTTTGTGACTATTTTGGGTCCATCTTGGATGTAGCCCTGGCCAGGCTCTTGTACTGCCCAAGGTGTATCTCTTTAAGGCCTTTTAATAAATACCTACACTATTGTCTTAGCTCTGCCTAGTCTCTGTTTCAGGTTCAGGCTCTCAAGGCATCAGTTCAGCTTGTGGAATTTAAAAAGATAAGATAATAACCTTTTTTTTTTTGAGAAGTTAAATATATAAAGCTGTTGGAGCCTGGAAGGGTTGCTGGCTCAAAACATTTCAGGGAGGTGTGGATGTGAGGGGTGTGTGTGTGCATGGCAATGCACAGACTGGGGTTTGCTCTGGCGAGGTGATGAACTGCCCCTTACAGCCCACCCTTCCCCCAGCCTGTATCCCAGCCCTGCATTGGCTGCCAGTCCCTGGCACACTGGAGCCAATCCTCCATACCTGCCTCTGCAGCCCAATCTGGCCCCAGAGTGGCCAGATGACCACAAGTCCCACCTGGGGAAGGGCCCAGGAAGGTATTTAAAGAAGAACAAGAGAAAGCACATGTTGTGACTCTCCCTCCTCTTGAAATTTCTCTCAGCTAAACACTACTGGAACCAGGAGTTGATAACTACACTTGTACGTTTCTACATATTTTCTGTGTTTATCTCTTCCTTTTTCTTCTTCTAATTCCATCTTCTTGGAGTTTTAAGAAACTTAAAATTAAATGGTCTTGTAGTTTGCTAAGCTAATGCTTTGTGAAGTGTTTTATGTTGATTGAATGCTGCTCTAAACTTTTGCCAAAGTCATCTGATTTTCTGANGTGTTTTATGTTGATTGAATGCTGCTCTAAACTTTTGCCAAAGTCTTCTGATTTTCTGAAGTTGCTAGTAAATTTTTTTTGCTGTTCTGACCTCTTGAGAATGTCTTGTATGTGTTTCTGTGAGAAACTCAGAGCCCATGAACAACCATAAGCTCTTTTTAAGAGTCTGATTGAGCGAGTTTTTGGGGCCTTACAAAAGCTTACAGGCATGGCTCTTATTCAAGCTTTATTTCAGTAGCTATTTTTCTACCAGCTTTTAACCTAAGGAAACCTAAAAGGTGGTGCTTTCTGCTACCTTCCATTCTCTCTCTCTCCCTCCTTACCCCAGTGCTGTGTCTGTTCCACACTCACTGGTAGAGATGAAGCTGTAATACTGTGAGCCCCTTGTGTACCTGCATGAAGCCCCTGCCCTTAAGGGCAGCAGCAAATGATTTTTGCCAAGTCACAAGGAAAAGGACAAAGTTCAGAGTGATGGATGGGAAGATTGTGAAGTAACAGAATTCCTTTAATGAACTGCGAGTCTTTATAGGCNCTCCAGCAGCAGGTTCTAACTCTATCAGACCCAGACTGACCTCACAGCACATCTTCTGCAGCAGCAACTCTCTTCCTTCTTTCATTCCTCTTTGTATCTCTCTAGGTCATTCCTTCTTCCTCAGGGCTCCTCAAGGTCCCCTTTCTCCATGCTCTCCCTGACTGGCCAACCCACCCCTTTTATCACACTTATCTTTATTAGTCACAGCTGTGACCCATTGAGGGCAAGGCTGTTCTTCTTCTTTGGTAATTAGTACAACTGTGACTTATCAGGGGTGAGGTCACTTGTAATCCCTTCTTCTATACCTACAAACAACAACAATTTTTCTTCTTTGCATGATGCCTGACTGTGCAAGGCATTGCTACTGTTAGATATTTATTGCTGTTTATTATTGTTTAATATTATTTTTATGCTTATTTACTATTGTTAGATATTTATCTATTACTAGATATTTACTGTTAGGTATTTACTGTTATTAGATATTTATTTATTATTAAGTATTTATCTACTATTTGATATTTACTGTTGTCAGATGTTTACTATAGTTAGTTATTTACTATTGTTGGATGCTTATCTCTTATTAAATACCTATTATTCATAGATATTTAGAACAGAGATTCGACAAGGTAAAGGCCTTGTCAAGCCTCTAAAGGGGAGAAATGATGCATTAAGTTTTAGCTTTCATATTTTTCAGATTCTGTGCTGCCTAGGGGTGTAGCTCTGAGCTCCATATTAAGTGTTAGTAGGTTCTCTTCACAGGGTAGGTAGACAAAACAATCCTCTTCCAGCTTGAGACCAAGGACAACCATTGCAAGCTGCAGGTCAAAAGGTATAAACAATGGGGAACTGAAGAAGAGGCAAACAAGGAGGATGGGACTTCATATCCTGAAGCCATAATTGGGCAATTAACTCCAATATGCAAATGGACCAAAACTTATAAAACTGTGAGACCTTGTGACCAGTCATCCATTTTGTGACTATTTTGGGTCCATCTTGGATGTAGCCCTGGCCAGGCTCTTGTACTGCCCAAGGTGTATCTCTTTAAGGCCTTTTAATAAATACCTACACTATTGTCTTAGCTCTGCCTAGTCTCTGTTTCAGGTTCAGGCTCTCAAGGCATCAGTTCAGCTTGTGGAATTTAAAAAGATAAGATAATAACCTTTTTTTTTTTGAGAAGTTAAATATATAAAGCTGTTGGAGCCTGGAAGGGTTGCTGGCTCAAAACATTTCAGGGAGGTGTGGATGTGAGGGGTGTGTGTGTGCATGGCAATGCACAGACTGGGGTTTGCTCTGGCGAGGTGATGAACTGCCCCTTACAGCCCACCCTTCCCCCAGCCTGTATCCCAGCCCTGCAGTGGCTGCCAGTCCCTGGCACACTGGAGCCAATCCTCCATACCTGCCTCTGCAGCCCAATCTGGCCCCAGAGTGGCCAGATGACCACCAGTCCCACCTGGGGAAGGGCCCAGGAAGGTATTTAAAGAAGAACAAGAGAAAGCACATGTTGTGACTCTCCCTCCTCTTGAAATTTCTCTCAGCTAAACACTACTGGAACCAGGAGTTGATAACTACACTTGTACGTTTCTACATATTTTCTGTGTTTATCTCTTCCTTTTTCTTCTTCTAATTCCATCTTCTTGGAGTTTTAAGAAACTTAAAATTAAATGGTCTTGTAGTTTGCTAAGCTAATGCTTTGTGAAGTGTTTTATGTTGATTGAATGCTGCTCTAAACTTTTGCCAAAGTCTTCTGATTTTCTGAAGTTGCTAGTAAATTTTTTTTGCTGTTCTGACCTCTTGAGAATGTCTTGTATGTGTTTCTGTGAGAAACTCAGAGCCCATGAACAACCATAAGCTCTTTTTAAGAGTCTGATTGAGCGAGTTTTTGGGGCCTTACAAAAGCTTACAGGCATGGCTCTTATTCAAGCTTTATTTCAGTAGCTATTTTTCTACCAGCTTTTAACCTAAGGAAACCTAAAAGGTGGTGCTTTCTGCTACCTTCCATTCTCTCTCTCTCCCTCCTTACCCCAGTGCTGTGTCTGTTCCACACTCACTGGTAGAGATGAAGCTGTAATACTGTGAGCCCCTTGTGTACCTGCATGAAGCCCCTGCCCTTAAGGGCAGCAGCAAATGATTTTTGCCAAGTCACAAGGAAAAGGACAAAGTTCAGAGTGATGGATGGGAAGATTGTGAAGTAACAGAATTCCTTTAATGAACTGCGAGTCTTTATAGGCCAGTTTTTCAAATAGGCTTGTGCATTGTTGCATGTAGTGCTTGGAAAATGTGGCCTAATTCATCTTCTCCATGCCATCTAGTGAAAGCCTGTAATTACGAAGGGAATAACTCACAGAGGTAGTCTGCAAGCAACACACAGAGTATGTGTGTAGATGCATTCCTGTTTGAATCACTGTGCACAAACATACCTGGAAGCAAAAGATGTCATGTCATATGTTTGTTTTGGTAAATGAAATAAAGTTGGCAATATACTCAGAAAACAAAGGTTATTGAATAATCAAAATTATTTTGTGAGGACATTTCCTATTTCTTTAAAAGATTATGAATATTCAAAGGTGAGAGATTACTGCTGTAAAAGGTTCTGATGTTTGTCAGTATTCTGGATAAGGGAAGATGTCTTTTATGAGAGCTTGTGTCTTTTCAATGAGTTTACATTTTCAACTGCTAGAACCTAAATAGTAAAGCAGGTATATTGGAAGAGTGCCATTAGTATTATTGAGGGTCTGCACTGGAGCAGCAGCTGGACAAAAACCTGTCTCTAATCCACATATCAGCAACCAGTCCTGGGTAGCAATGTAGACACAAGTATTTTCTTAGCTTTGGCATGGGGTCAAGACCTTTTTTTTGCAGGTACAGATCTAGCCTCTATTATCCCTGCTTGAGACTAAATTGCTTTTTGTTTTGTCCGTATGTTCAAAGATTAAAGCACTACCCTGTAAATAGTACAGTTCCTATCATGTCTTTGCTAGCAAGTGCAAGAAGTACTGGGTCATTATTCTGAACGTATTCCCCTGCACCTGCTTTGGGGCATAAAGCAGTTCTGGCTGCCCCTTACACAGCTGTGCAAAGGATATATTGTAGATTAAGCTATATCCTTTCTCAGTACTAAATTTTATATGCCTTAGTGAGGATGTACAGTATGAGAAATGCTCACCACAAATGCACTGTATCTAGGCTGATCAGATAGCATTCAAATATCCAATAAATAATTGCTGTCGTGAAAGTCTGTATCTGTTATGCTACTGTATTTCTACAGTTTTACTTGGATTACAGGGGAAAACAAAGGCAAAACCCATATATTATATATATATAAGCAGTTTCTTGTAGTTTTTTTAACTTTGAAAACAAGCTCCAGAATGACTATATACAGGCAAAAGATTGATAATAAAGTTACTTGTTTGGATTAGTGTAACTCTTTCTTCTATAGTCTAGCATGCTGCCTGCTGTGTACTGCACAGAGGGGTCCCCCCTTTTTTAAGTTAAGAGTTACAGTGTTTATGCCAAGCTCCCGTAAATGACATAGGAATGACCCTGCAGGATTAGCAAAGGAGCCCAGAGGAGTGAACTTCTAGCATTTACAGCTATGTGGCAGTTTAGGGAAAGTCTGGTCCTTTATCTGGCATACTGGATGGCAGCTGAAAGAAATCAGACCTCCTTTGTAAAACGGTAAGTGCCCTGTTGTACAAAGCCAATGAGCTGAAAGGAAGAGAGCAAGAAAAGGCTAAGAAACACTGCAGAGAAGCTCCATTGTTAACTACTTGTCCATCCAGCCTTTTGAAAGGATATCTAGGTAGGAGAATAATATACACTACTCAGATTTGAGGATTACATCACCCCACACTGCTTTTCTTTGTGTCTCTGCTGCATTTCTCACCATCATGGCGATTCAGATCCTATTAAAATGTGTGTTTGGAACATTATTCCCCTCAGTCAGTAAGAGTCTGCCTTGCTGCTTGTTGGACAGGTTCAAGATACAAATGTCAGTAGCTACAATGGCGTTTTCTCTAGTAAGTTGTTCTATACAGTGTGCTTGTGCATTTAAATCACTTATGCTTGTAAGGTACTCTTGGAAAGATTTTCATGAATGGAGCATAAAGGCATTTAACTTAGGTGTAATCCTAAGGGTCCCTAATGTAATAAGGAAACTGCTGATTGATGTAACTTGACCTGAAGCAAACTAACTCACTTATGTACGTGTTGTCTAGAGCTCAGCAAAATCACAAGAGATACTAAAGTTGTATATTTTGGCTGCAGTTCACTAGCTTTTTTTCCCTTTTCCTGGCATGAAAAGTGCAAAAAACCACTATTTGACAGCATACTTTTCTTGAAACTTAAGGTAGAGGCATGTCTCTTGTAATTTATGTGTTGTCTAGTGAAAACTTAGTATCTACCTAGTCAGAAGGTCAGGTCTCCTTCCCCTAGCTATCTAACACAGGTAATAATCAGTAAGGTTGATACAGTTATTTCTGAAATTACTAGTTTCTTTTCTACAAAAGGGTCATCCAGAAATGCTAATTTAGGTATAAATTAAAAATGTTGAATAAGACATAAGAATGTGTTGCTTTTGGACCATTTGGAAGAGGTAAATAGAGAGATAGGTCTCTTATTCCTGAAGAGATGTAAAAATTTTTCTTTCTGACCAATTCTCTGCTATCATCTATTTGTTTCTGTCCCATCAAACACAACATCCTTCTGATGGATGGTATTAAGATTCTCATGGTCACTCTATCACACACACACACGTTTCACCACCAAAGAGGGAAAATTTGATGAACAAGAAAGACAAATTTGGAGATTCATCCAAAATTTGTGAAAAGTCAATGCTTTTATTATCATGAGTCACCCAGTTGTTCCTAACCCTAAGACTATTCCAAGCTCCATCTCTGTAACTCTCATTTTGGTGTTATTCATCTATCTTCTGCCTTCTTCTCTCTCCATCCACATATACCTCAATTTACATTTTTTGTCTTTATTTTCCAAGACAATAGTACACCTGGACCACACTTCCTCAAAGATACTGTGAATCCCATACATTTTTCTTTCAGTGCTTAAAATGAGACCTAGTTTGTGTTATACTCCTCATTCTTGGTTCAGTGTATGGATGATTTTCTGGTAGCTTTTCCTCTTTGGAGGCTTTCCAGGAGTACACACTCCATCCTCTGTGTGCTTTGGCCAATAAAGGACACAAAGCATCCCAAAAGAAGCTGCAATTCTGCAAGCAAAAGATCAGCTATCTGCATCATGTAACTTCCTAATGAAAATGCCAACTGACTTCAGAATTTCTGCTGTCTTACTAATTCAGCCCAGGTTTCTCCCTCCTTACAGACAGCTGAGGCAAACTAGTTTCAGAATCTGCTGTTTTCTCCCAGCTCAAAATTCTCAAAATATTTTCCTTCCCTACAGTTTCAAGTACCCAACCTACTGAGTTCATTGCACCCACTTAAGCATGAACCTGCACATCAAAAAAAAAGTGTCAATGTCTATTCTAATTCATGGTATGCATTTAAGGTCTGTCATTCTACAGGTCTGATCTGGAAACACTTGTGAGGAATTAGAGAATGAAGTTACATGTCTCAAAACACTATCCCCATAACATAAGCCATCACAATGGAACTTGAGATAAGTGCAGACAGCACAGCAGGGAAA
Organism: Promerops cafer; assembly: GCA_013398275.1. NCBI lineage: Eukaryota > Metazoa > Chordata > Aves > Passeriformes > Nectariniidae > Promerops > Promerops cafer. The sequence goes on along the minus strand of VZSE01015368.1, from coordinate 686,679 downwards.
AGCTATTTCAGGCCTAACAGAGGTAAAGTTTTGGTTAACATCTGGACAAAAATTGCCACCATGGAAAACTGTGGGAGAGGAAGTAAGTGCTTAGGCACATGCCATCTCAAGTCATGGGAACGGTATCTACACCCTGTGAATACCTGGGATTGGACTGTGTAAAAGCAGTCCCTCCAGAAGAGGGACCCCCACCACCAAATACCAGGGTGAAGAAGGACCAGTGGGATACTGCAGGAATCCACCTTGTGCTGATATCTTTTGCTTATTCCTCCTCTCTCTCATTCTCTCCCCTTCCTCCCCCTATTCACTCTTCCCATTTCTTTCTATCTCTTTGCCTCACATTTACTGTTAAATAAAATCTGTACTACTGACTTTGGCATATGATCTTTTTTTCACCATAATTTGAGTGGAGGCATCTCTTATAATGGGATCATAACAACACTGAGGACTTATTACCTCTTCTGGACCTTGCTTTTCTCTTGGAACCCTCATCCTGGAGTTACTATATGCTTGCTGTAACTACCTCTGTAATGCGTTGTTCTCACATAGGTGCATTAGATGAAGTAAGTCTTGGCAGTGCATATGTTGATGCTACTGCCAAGTGAGTTGCTTTAGAGGGTTCTACAACAACATTTTTAAATATTGCAGCTCTTAACCCAACCTCTACATTTCTGTTGAATATCTGACCAAATCACAAGGACTACCCTCAGAAGGAAAGAGCTCAAGGTTTTACTCTGTGTGTTACACTTAAATCATAAATGGAGACCTCGTGATAACAGACTCATAGCTCCCCTCTCTTTGATTCCTACTCCTGCATGTGCAATCCACTCAGCTGGCCACTCATGCAAAAGATGGGTTACATTCTGCAGTGTCTTTATAGGATCAAGAGCTGTATACTGTATCAAATGGTGTATTGTGCCATCACCTGAAACCTGGAGACTGGACCCTGTTAAAGGACTCCAGATGAAACGTGCTCTGTCTGCCACCACAGTGGGCTGGGCCACTCCAAAGGCTTTTGCTGACCCACACAGAGGTTAAGTTTGCCAAAAAGAGTGCCTTCATCCCATTGTTGTAGGATGGTGTCACCTAAGAAACTCGAGGAATCTCTGAAACAGCCAAGGTGGGTAAGATCAGAAGTTGGTCCACTTCTGCCAAAGGACAGGACACCTCCATCAAAGAAGAGCAGCAGAGCTGGACAATTCTATGACAAGAAATGAGACTACAGGAGATAGCTTTGTGTGTCAGTGTTGATACCCCCTCCCCCGAATTACAGCAAACATTAGCACCAAGGCACCATCTGAGACTGAGAAAACTGAAAGTGAAGTCTGAGACAAGGTAGCTTGGAATAGTTGCTTGCTGGCCAAACAAGACTTGTATGAGATATATATCTATATGCATGTATATACTTGCTGTCATGAAAGTTTGCATCTGTTATGCTACTGTATCGCTACAGTTTTACTTGGATTATGTAGAAAGAAAAAGAAAAAAATATATATATTCATGTCCTATGAGGAGTGGCTGGGGAAAAGAGGGATTTTTATCCTGGAGAAGAGGAGGCTCAGGGAAGACCATATCACTCTGTACAACTCCCTGAAAAGAAGTCGTAGCCAGGTGGGCACAGGCCTCCTCTCCCAGGCAACCAGCAACAGGATGAGAGGACACAGTCTTAAGCTGTACCAGGGGAGGTTTAGGCTGAACATCAGGAAGACTTTTTTCACAGAAAGGGTGACTGAGCATTGGAATGGGCTGCCCAGGGTGGTAGTGGAGTCACCATCCCTGGAGGTGTTTAAGGCAAGACTGGACATGGCATTTAGTGCAATGCATTTAGGTCGTAGGTTGGACTCAATGATCTCAGAGGCCTTTTCCACTCTAATTGATTCTGTGATATATCTGTATGAACTCACTTGATCAAAATGAGTTGTGCTGTGTTGTATTCCTTGTTACATTGCTAATAGGGGACATTTGGATTTAGGTTTTAGAATCTATAACTCCTGTTAGACGATTTAGATGCCAGACTTAAAAATTTTATGCATTTTCTTGTTGGTTACTGTAGCAAAGACTGGGTAAAAAAAATTTCTTTGTTAAATTATCCCATGTCTGGGCAAATTCCACTAACCTTACAGACTTCTGGTCATGTACTTATCTACTCTTCCAGGAAGCACTGGCATTTCCTCTGTTGCCTAATAATTTTTGGACGTATAAGTCAAGAAATTGATGGTATGGGTTCCCATGAAGCCCTGAATCACTGATTACCAGAGACTTCCCATACATCCACATGCCTAGTGAACTAAATGCATCACTTCACATGAATATTGAAGGAGAAGATCCAGGAAAGATTTATGGGCATGAGACAACATCCAGTTACATATGGAATCCTGCCTCTGTAGATGTTACCATCAAATGAGGAAGATTCAGGTAGAATCTGTTATGGTTTAGGAATGGTATTCTCCATCTTAGTGTTCCCTCTGAAACCACTCCAAACCATGTGCCACTAGCTCACTCTCTCCTGTGCCTTCCCCTCATAGGGGGCTGGGCTGAGAGAATTGGAGGCACAAAAGGTAAAGGTGATGAGTTTAGATAAGAACAATTTACTGAAAACAGCAATGAAATAAGACAACAAATTATGGCAGCAGCAATATTAATGACAGAGTGTACAAGAAAAACTGATTTCTATCGTAGAACCCCCCTGACAATACCAAAGCATTACTCTACATGACCTGGATGATACTCCTTTACCCTGTCTAGAAAAAAACTCCCTTCTCCCCACTCCTGGAAATGAGGTGAGGTGGTCTTGCCTAAAATTGGAAGAAAAACTTTCCAAACAATATTAAATTTGATAACATAAAGAGCTGTTTTTCAATGAAAGCTTTTGGGTACATATATTATACCTATGAACATGCATAGCATTGAATTTTCACAATTTTTATAAGTTTAATTAGTATATCTAGCATGTACATTCAATAGTGCAGTAGTCCTGGTAACCCACCCTTGCATCTGCCCCACTGGAGCCCCTCCAAGGGTTCTTAGCCTTATATTTTGCTATGTCTATGAAGTATCTTATTATTTTGGCCCAGGTGCTGGTGCAAAACAGGATGTCCTTGTTAGATGTTCTTTTCCTCGAAAATAAAACCAAACAATTTCAAGAGTGTGGCATAATATGTGAGAAAGGGTAACTACTATTCTAAAGAGTGAGAAAGTGACAAAAGCTATAGATACATATATTAAAAATCTACAAAGCTACAAATACATAAAAAAGCTAAAAATCTTTAGGTGTCAGTGGTATAGAATAGAACAGTAGTTTTGAAGTGGGCCATTATTCTATTAAAAGTCATTATAATAGCTTACATGCGGGTGCAATTGACTCTATGTTGCCTCAAAATGCTCTGTAAACAAATTAAGAAGGGATTAAAAGAAATAACCCAAAGTAAGGCAAATAAGCACAATGAAGAACTTGAAATACTTACAGTGAGGTATGCAAATAGTAAGTATCACAAAAGGCAGGAATGAAGGGGAAATTCAGATGGTAACTCAGGAATAATCATTTGGGACTGAAGAACTACCCAGTTTAGCAGACAAGAAGGTCTGACTCCAACACTTGGTTTAACTGGGTGGAGGTGGCAATGCCACAGGGTAAACAATTTCATACGAGAGCATAAACTCACTTGCAGGAAGGAGGAGCAGTACCACAGTAACAACTTGTACCAGTGTGATTGGTGCAGGTGCAAGCATACACAAAGAATTGGCTTCTGTCACATTTTTGCTGCCTGTCTATCGAGCCAGAAAGGGTGGTGGGGCTCTGCTCAATGCATTGCACAATAAATCTCTTTATACTCAAGCATGAACCTGTGTTTAATTTTTCTCAAAAGGTGTGAGAAAAAGAACCTGCAACATCCACAATTAAAAAAAAAAATTAACAAAAAAAAACCCAAACAAACAAACAAAAAACCCCCCAATATATTACATATTTACCAGGAAATGATTATTTGACTTTGAGAATCTTTGGAGAGTTCCTTCCTTTGAATGATGGTGAAGTGCTACCAGTATCCAACTGTCTAAGCCTATGTTGTCATATGGCTGAGTGCCAGCAAATACTTTTGGGGCCAAATTCTGAGGCATTGTAGTCCAAGTAATGAGCATGGAAAGATGTAATGAGAATGGTTTATTGAAAAGCTACAAAAAAAAAGTCCATTCTCAGGCCTTACAGGGCCACTGTCAAGTGCACATCCTCATCCTCAAACTTCTGATAATTCTTTGTCTGCCCTCATTGCTCTAAGTGTGTCTTACTCCATGTAGCAGAAAAGAAAGTCTATTCACTCTTGCTACTGCTCCTTAACACCATGTAGTCCCACAGCTTTGGCACATGCAACGTGCTGTGTTCTGCCACTCCTCTGGGATAGTCCCCCCCAAGAAGTGATTGCTGAGGGGAATTCTTCCTGTACCACAGAAAGATCAGAGGCCAGGCTCTCATTCTCAGAATCTGTCCTCCCTATGATGGCCGGTTAAGAATCATCTGCATGGACTGCTATGACTAAAATGGCTGTACCCCTTTTCTGTCACATTGCCTTTCAGATATTTTACCCCCTTCCTTCATCATGGAGTCTGTGCTCTAACAGTGCTGCTAAAAATACAATGTGGGACTATTAACCCAAATAAAAATCTGCACGTGAGCCTCAAGGTGACTCCTCAGACAACATCCTCAACACAGTTCTGTGTCCCATTGTCCTTTATAGCTTACTACTCACACCTACCCACAGATTTTTCCCTGATTCATCACACTTCTATACTTCTCATATTTTTATCTCAGCAATCATAAAATTTGTTCTGACCACCGCAACTTTTCTGAACAGCTTCTAAGATTGCTGGCAGCTACTGTGCAATAACATATAGTTATAAAATCCTCAAACTGAAAGGGCATGTACTGGGATTCAAATTATTCCCAAGCTACACAAATCTGGTGCCCATGCTGTTGTCTTTCTTTGACTGCCTGCTCTTCTTATTCCTGTAGTGCAGTTTGAGCAGGTATTGTCTTACTGATCAGATACTGACTTCTGAACCTCATCAGAGCACAGCTCTCAGAACCTATAGAAAGTTCATACCAAATATATTTGCTTTCTTCTTTTGCCCTGCTCATGTTGCTAGGCTTAAGCTGCTTTCATAAACTTTTTAGACAAGCACAGAGGGGACACACATCTGTGAACTGAAAGAGAGCTAAAAAGGATAGAGACAAGGGCTCCATGGTTGGGAATTAATTCTGCAGGCAGCTGGTCATGATCTGACCTCTCTCTTTTTTTCCTGAGAGACTATTCTCTCTAAAAATGCAAGACAAGTTATTTTCAAGAGTCCATTTCAATCTTACAAACCCCAGATCCACAGAAGCCTTATATTCACCATAAGCATAAGTTGCAGTAATTCTGAAGAGAGAAGCTCTGGTCTGTTAGTGGCCATTCTTCCAAGCAAAAAGAAATGATATAATCTCCAGAAGTGCTCTTGATTCTGCAAAGAGTCTGGGAGCATCGTCTGTTCTGCCCTGGAATAGCTGGAGTTCAAAGGATCTGCAGATGATTGATTCCCTGTATTCAATACATGTATTTGTCTGAGAAAAAAAACCTGAGTTGGGTCACATCCAGATTAGGCTCTGCAACAGGTCTGGGGTTCAGAAAGGAAAATCCTTTGATGCTAGCTCTCTGTGGACAACTCTGTCTAAATTCTTGTTCAGACAATCCACTAATTTGATTTAGAGATCAAATTGGAAGGGTGTTTCTTTTTGACTGATTTCTTTCTGCATTTTTCAGAGTAAAATTTATGGTCTGAAAGGGAGAACTATATTGGGGCCTCAATTAAATGCAGAAAAACCTTCTTAGACTCCACCTTTTCTATTTTGGTGGGGTATTTCAGAATGAGGCAGAGGAGACACACTTTGTACAGTATCTTGTGTGACTTCTGGAATGCTGGGTGGAATTAACGTCAGGGGATACTATTTGGGGTGTGCTTGCTCTTAAGAGCTATTTTTAATCACAGATTGCATGTATTAGAAGAAAAAAAAATCTACTGGAAAGAGATAATGGGTTTACCAATCTTCCCAGGATAAAGTGCATGTCGCATAGTGAGAGGTACTCTGTCTTTTCACTTGGTTGCCTGTACAAAAAGACTTCTTGCTCTCAAGACCTTTTCAGGTCCTCCCTGGAATATGCCAGTCTCTCAGTATTACTGAGGGCTGGCCTCTCCTGCCATCACTATTGGCTCTATTCAAAGCAGCGGGTGTGTGGGGTGTCTTGCAAATAGCAGGAAGTGGTATCCACAACCATGCTTGACAGTGGATTCATTAGGGGAGAAATGGATATCCTCCTTTTGTGGCACGCAGGTGGACAAGGTGAATGACCAGGCTCACATTTTTAGACTAAACGACTCCGATGCAGACGTGCACTCAAAGACACATATATAAAGTACTGAGCTTTATTTTCCCTTCTTCACAACTTGTGCTAATAAGTGTTGGAAAGCAATGATAAAAATAGTTAAATATGCATTTATTTGGAAGGAGGCAGATGGAAATTATATAGGGACTATCTGTTGAAGATAAGATAGAGAAAAAATAATATACTAGAAGAATGAAAGTTACTGGGGATGTTATGGGGGTTTATGGGATATCACACCCATCTTGTGCTCCTCTGAAATGTTCCTAGGGCTTGCAATTTGTATGTGGATTACATACCTCAGTCTGGGAATTTTGGAAGCAAGCTGATATATCTTCTATGCTGGAATTAATGCTAAATTTAAAATAGCTAAATTTAGGTGCATTTATGTGAGTGTTTAAGTGTGTGATGAGTGTACTAAGATGTGTTAGGCTGTTGGGATACAGTCAATATTCCCAAAGGTTCTTAGATAGCTGCTCAGCCAACCTAACCCTAGAGAGGGGATGCTGTTTACAAAGTACAGATACCTACTGTCAATTAAGACATTGTAGAGTATATAAACAAACAAATGGGGCTTCCAGATATGACTCAGATGTTGCATGAGTTACTCAGACGTACTGATATTCTACTGATATCAAGTGGGACAGCCTGCACTGTGTGAAATGAGACCAGATCTCCAGTTACTACAGCCAGTGAAGAACAGAGTGATTCAGACAGTAGAGGCTTGATGCACTTGCTCACATGTAGGCTATCTGCAGGTAATGCCACTTGGAATACCTTAAGGTACAATACTTGTTTACTCAAATGCAACTCCAGATAGAAAGGTCTTCCCTACGTCTTGAACTGTATCTGCCATCTCCAACTGGATATCCAGTAGCCCAGATATCCTAAGTAAATAAGTGGTTCTATATAACTATGTGCCAGCAAATGAGCTGAGCCCGTAATATTAATGATTTATAAAAATAAATATGCCAATGTTTCATTGATCATTTTAAAACATGTTTTAGCCATAATTTTAATAGGAGGTTATTCTATTTGTATGGTAAAAAGAGAAATACCTAATTTCTATCTGTGTCACGCACACTGACAACTATATGAACATACTAATAATTTCCTGTCATCTTTTACCCTCCAGCTCTCATCTTCAATGACTGCAAAAAGTTCTGAGGCCTCACTGTGAATGAAGCTCATATAAAGTAAAGAATATTTTGCTAGTGCTATACTGGTTCCTTGGATGACAGTAATATTACTCTTATCCCAAGATAATAGAGTATTCATTGTACAGTGTCTCAGAACTGGAATGTCATAAAAAATATATCACCCTCCAACTTCCATATGGCACCAGTAATTCCTAGTCTGGACTTGGAATGTGTGCTGATTTTAGACTGGGATATAATTAATTTTCTTCACAGTACCTAATATTGGCCTGTGTCTTTGATTAGTGATGAAAACAGTGCTGATAACCCAGGGATGTTTTCACTGTGGCTGAGCTTTTCTCACACAGAGCCAAGGCCTCTTCTGCTCCTTACCAATCCCACCAGTAAGGAGGATGAAGTTGAGAGGGGACACAGCCAGGACAGCTGATCCCAAATGACCCAATGCATATCACATATCATATGGCAGCTTGCTTAGCATATAAATCTGGGGGAGGAAAAGGAAGTGGGTCACGTTTAGAGTGATGACATTTTGTCTTCCCAAGCTACCATTGCACATGATGGGACCCTGCCTTCCTGGAGATGGCCAAACACCTGCCTGACATGGGAAGTGATTAATAAATTCCTTGGTTTGCTTTGCTTGAGTGTGTGGCTTTTCTTTACCTATTAAACTGTCTTTATCTCAGCCTGTGTTCCCTCATTTTGACCCTTCTGATTCTATCCCTGATTCTGCTGGTGGGGAGAGTGAGTGACCACCTTGCCAGCTGAGGTTAAACCACAACAGGTCAGAGGCTGACACGGTGGTCAGATTCCTCCATTTTCATATAATTTCTTTTAGATGTCTATTCTGGTGATTTATTTTTCCAGACGGAATCATTGATGGCAGATTCTTAATTTTAACACCATTATAATAGGTCTGATTTCCATGGTTGAAGAGAAATCTTAAATCAAATTATTATTCAGTGTTTTAAATTAATTTGATGGTTCTACCTTTTTGAAACAATTGTCTTTAATAAAGATATGTTGCTTGCAAGAATACAATTTCACCCATGTGCTCATCTCCACAAAGTGAGAATCAAAAAAGAGAAAACTCATCCTTCCTAATGAATGCAGTCTATTTAGCTCTTCATAATTTCCGAAGTGGTTAGCATGTAAAGAGTTTGAAAAGCTGTCACATCCAAGGAAAGGACCATGATCTTGACCTTGCAGTCACAATGCAAATTCTGACAGTGATTTTCTTCATGACCTTGCACAAGTCAGTCTGTTGAAGGCAGTGGGAGCAGCAGCATTTCCCAAGATTTGTACCTGCATGAGCACACTAATTATGTTCTGGGTAAAAACTGTCTTTAAAATGCTTACATTTTAAATGTAATGCTAGAGGTAATAAATTTTCATGTTTAAAATTTAAAAATGAATACATCCCTCTTATGCAGCCTCCTCTATTGCACACCTCTTCCACATGTTGCTGCTGTCCACTGAAGAAATTTTTTAGGCAGTCCAGATAAAATCAGGGTTGACCGTGGCCTTTTCCCTACTGTGAATATAGTATCAATATTCCAGAAAATGCTTTTATTCATGCTTACTCTTTGTTCAAGTGCAACACTAAATTGGAATCAAATCTATTGTTTGTAAAGCTCTAATGATCTACCTCATCAGCATGGCATATGTTTGTCACAGCTCAGGACTTCTTCGTGTGTGTGTGTAGCTATATACAGCATATGTGCCACTAGTAGGTTATAATTTAATATTAACTCAAGTTTGATATTCATATAATTAATGTTAGCATATTGGGGGGGGTGATTTTTTTTTTTTTTTAAATATGCTAAAGATCATGCATATGGGTCACAAACCTTCCTATTATACGCAAAAAAAATTGCCAAGTCAAAGAAATTTAAATAGAAGATTCCAAATTATGACCCTTTTCATATTTCAAAGAAAGAAGATATTTCAATTTATTTCCTTTTTTCCCTTTTGAGCCTCTTAATATTTACACAGCATTAATGTAAGGGAAATTGTTTTAAATAACTAAAAGTCCTTTATTCTGTTTGTATTATCCTGTCTTTTTAAATTCCATTTCATGTTAATATATTTGCACATTGGCTTTCACAACCATGAATAACCTCCTTGCCTTGTAACAATACAGACACCCTACTTACAAATCAAAGAAAGTTTATTTTATTTATAGGTTACACAGAAGAAAATCACATCTTATGAACAACATCCTAAAAACTCAAATGTTTCATGTCCCTAGCCCAACAAATTTGTGTCCCTCAGAAGAATAAGGGTTTTTTTATTTCTCTTGGGGTTTTTGCCCCCTAAGAGGTCTATCTTCCCAATATGAATAACCCACAGTAAAGCATATTGAATTTTTGTTACTTCTGCATGTACCTTTATTCACACAGTGGTGTCACATCACACTAAATGAAGAAGTAAAGCAATTACCCTTCTACAGAACATTTTCTATACATGCATGTGGATTTTCTCCCAGATAGCTATATAACGTACTTTTATTAGGACATTTCTTGTCCTTTTAGTCAGTATATTTAACTCATCCTTCCCCTCAAAAAATCTTTCAAAGTCCAACCCAATTATATGAGAGAAAATAGAGGTAAGCAGTTAACAAACTGAACACAGGTATTCAGATACCTGATACTTTTGTCATTACCTGCTTCACTTATTCAATAGATGTGTTACAGCCAATAGTACTCCTATTTCACACCATAGAGAATTTGAAGGCTTAATATTTTAAGAGACTACTAGACTCCTCACAGCCAACTTTGATACTCAAGCACATCATTTTCTTATGATTGAGACTGTTAAATCCCTTTTGAACACCTATCTGTATTTTTTTGGCATTTTTTGGGAAGTTTCTGAGGTTTAACTTTATAAAGGCCAAACTGCTTGGAGACTGAACTATAGAGCATCCCTGAGCAGAGTACTACTCCTGAGATGTAGCAAGATGTTCCTAGAGCCTCCCTGTCACAGTCTCATACAATAACAACATGGGGACTTACACACAAGAAGATATCGCATTATAGCAAGTGGTCCAAAATGAGGATATTCAGCTGATAAGGCGAAGACCTGCAGTCAGATCTCTGATTTGCTGAGTTTGGAGTAGCATCCTGAATTCAGACCTCCCTCAAGAGCGCCTTTGCCACCCCAGAGAGTGTGCCCTGGCGTGGGTTCTGCTGCTTCAACCACTTCTGTTTTGTGTGAACACAGTGTAGGGCACAAGGCCTGGAACTTGTTTTGCTCAGTAATTGTGAATAGGGCTGCCCATTTTGGATGAAGAGATTTTAGCATTATGTATATGATGTGATCCGGGCCATGTCATGGTAGTGTACAGATTTCATTATGACAAGTAGCATTGCAGTAAAATTGCTTTCCTTAATTTCAGTGCTATGCCATAAGTGCATATGACAAATGGATAAAATAAAAACAAACATCCAACACTGGTAACTTAATTGGAGCTTACAAAAGCAAGAAATAGAACTATAAAACCAGTTGTTAATGTAAAAAGTAGACTCCAAAGAGAAACCATGTGGGGAAGGCATTGACTAAGAGGACTTGCAGATTGTTTTTAACCATGCCACTGATCTTCAGTCAGACTTCTAGCAAGCCATTAATTCTTCCTGAAAAAATAACACAATTAGGAGTAGTAGAACAATTTCAGTTGAATATCAGAGAGGAATTTCTGTGGAAGTTGCATGCTTGATAAGAATTTTTACCTTTCTTATTCTCCTCATTGTCCCCAGTTCCAGTCTGCAAAATTCCTGCAGGAATGTTGTGCGGACATCAATTATTATGGTGATAAACAGTTTAAAAATCCAATAAAGAAAATATTTTAAAAAGATGCTCCAACCAAGAGGCTAGAGATAAAAAGCCAACGTCACTAAGCATTTGCCTCACCAGGCTCTCCTGTCATGTAAGCCATTATTTCTAGGGAAACATAGAAAGGGGTGAAAAGGACATATGCAGGGAAAGCAATAGATCCCCTTTTCCTCCCATTTGCTATCCATATAACGTGAAAAATGTGAATAAACTACCATGACTAGTAAAACAAATTGACTTCAGTATTAAATGTAGCAAAACAGATGGGATGTTCCAATAGAACAAAAGAACTGCAGAAAAAAGTGTGGGGGTGGAATGCTTAAATTCAATGAAGTTTAAAATATGTTCTTTCTATTAAAACAATAAGTACATTTTTTCAAAACTTTTATTTCAGTGAAATGTATTGGTTTCTGGTTTGATCTCAAATAAACTTTCACAAATCAGAAACATCAGGAAGATTAAATGCAATTTTTATGTTTTAAAAAAGCATAATGAATCAAGTTTGTTTAAAATCCTATTGAGCTCTAAAACAGGCCTGTTCTAAAACTGAAAAGAAGAAAATCCACACAGAAATATATTCTTCTGTGCCAAGTGTGGGTGTGTATTGCTCATATTTCTCCAATTCATGCATTTTTATCATTGAATAGCCAATATCTGAAAACCTTTTATGTATGTCGTCTCACAGAGTAATAATACTGTAATTATAAATATACTGAAAGAGCATTGTTGTGTGTGACTAAATTACTTGGGAATGTTCACCAAGACTGAAGTCAGGTGCTTAGCAGGAAATTGAATCCTAGTATTGAAATTTCCAAGGTAATGCCTAATCTAATACTGGGTTCCCTAATTCTGGAACTATCCTTCCTTATTACATCCAATACAGGGAATCAGCATGCCTGCCTTTTCTCTTTTGAATTTCAAGGAAGATCAATTCCCTGTCTTTCCTTGAAAAGACGTGAATACAGATCTCATCAATTCTAAATTGCGTATTTTACACTATGAAAGGCAAACACAACGGCTACAGAGCTCATTTCTTTTATTCTAGGAAATATATATTTCATACTATGGGTAAAGGATTTTCCTAATGAAGAATTAAACACGTGTATTGTCCCACCCTACCAATGTCCCTGTCCACAGCAACATGTCTCAAGTAGCTTTTACAGTAATGGAATTGTGCTGTCATTCAGGGAAGTTGCATTTTGTGTTCTGCTAAATGACATTAAACTAGTGAGGAACCCTCACACAACTGCACTCTTGTCTTAATCAAAGCACATTACGAAGATACTGAGGGGAAGAAAAAAATTAACAAGAGGTTGACACTGTTGCCCTCCTTGGTAGACAGACCACCCTGGAAAGAAGTCATTACACTGGGAGAGGGGAGGTGGTTTGAAAATCTGTGTACTACCACAATCAGTGATTTCTGCTCTGAAGTCAATGAAAGTGTTGAAAGTGTTCATGTGGGTTTGCAGACTAGATATGGGATTGCCACATAACAGTAACCTTCTGCTTTGCAAATAATGAAGATAAAGTTGGCCTCATTTTGCTGTTTATCACCCCTCTCTGTCCAAATCTATGTTCTAGAAATTGCTTACATTTTAAATTAAATGGATTTGTTCAGGGAGGTTGTAGATATCCTTAGAGATACTCAAAAGCTGTTTGCACATGGCCCTGGGCAGCTGGTTGTAGGTGGCCCTGCTGGAGCAGGGAATTCAACTAGATAGACACTTTCCAACCTCAACCATTCTGTGATTCTCTTTATTACCAGAATAATTCCTAATCATGTCTGTATATATTACTTTCATTCGTAAAACATTATGCATTCTTTGAGTCCTCAGCTACATGAAAATTTGAACCTCAAAAATAGAAAGCATACAATATTTCTAGGAAGGCATTCAGCTGAGAGAGGCTTCTGATTGCCCAACTTAAATAAAATGAAGAAATACTGTTTGTGGTAAGTTGACCTTGTGTTGGGGGCTGGAATTTTCCCCATTGTAGGCCGGCGAGGCACTGAGGACTGGGAGCTTGGAACAGGACGGGGGAAAGGAACTCTGGGGGGGAAGGGGCAGAGCCATAGCGAGAGCAGGAGGCAGGTGAAAGGCGAGTTTGGGGACAGCCTCCTACTTGCTTTGCCTGGGTGGCATCGGAGCAGGACGGGGTGCTGCCACTTGCTCCAGGGATAGTTCANTACATATTAGTAAAAACTGCTACTCTTAGCCTCACATCTCTGCCTGAGAGTCCCTTAATTTCACAATTCTAATAATCCGGAGGGAGGGGTTTTTACGTTCTCCGTTCTAAGGGAGCCTTTGCTGCCTTTTCCTAGCAGACACTGCCTTGTAAACCAAGACACCTTGGCTAGCTGCAAGGTGCCTATGAACCTCCTCTATAACTTCACCCCCTCAGTGGGATGGAGTGAGAAAAATACAATAAAAAGCTTCTGGGTCAAGATAAGGACACAGTTGTCACTCGGCAATTACCATCACTGGCAAAAAGGACCTAGTTTAGGGAAATTATTTTATTAGCAAATGAACAGAGCAGGTTAATGAGAAATAAGAAAAAAATCTACAAATCAACTTCCCCTCATTCCTCCTTTCTTTCCAGGCTCAACTTCACTCCCAATTTCTCTGCCTCCTGCACCGGAGTGGTATGAGGAAGATGAGGAATTGGGATTGCTGTCAGTTCATCATGTCCTCTCTGCCACTACTTCTTCCTCACATTCTTCCTCTGGTCCAGCATGGTTCCCTTCCGTGGGGTACAGTCCTTCAGGAGCAGACTGCTCCAGCCTGGGTCACCCATGGAGTCACAAGTCCTGCCAGCAAAGCTGTTCCAGCGGGGGCTACTCTCTCCATAGGGCCACATGTCCTGCTAGAAGCCTGTTCTAGTGTGGGTTTCCCATGGGGTCACAGCATCCTTCAGGGATCCACCTGCTCTAGGAGGGGTCCTCCATGGGCTGGGGATAAATATCTGATCCACTATGGACCTTCATGGGCTGCAGGGGGACAGCTGCCTCACTGTGGTCTTCACCATGGGCTGCAGGGGAAATGGCTCTGGTCCCTGGAGCACCTCCTCCCTTTCCTTCTCCAATGACCTTGATGTCAATTGTTTCTGTCACCTGTTCTCACTCCTCTTTCCCAGCTGCTGTTGCACCTTTTTTTCCCTCCTTTTTAAATATATTATCACAAAGGTTCTACTGTTGTCACTGATCACTCATGTTTGAGCAGCAGTAGATCTGTCCTAGAGCCACCTGGAACAACTCTTCTCAGACATGGTGGCATCTTCTCACAGAAACAGGTGTGACAGCCCCTCTACTATCTAAAATTTACCATATAAACCCAATACAACACTGAAAATTAAATTCAATTAACAGGTTATGAAAACTATGCAAAAAAAAAAAATTGGCCTTCAAAGTATAAAGCCAGCCTAGCAGCTGCCCATAAGGACAGGAAAATTAGGCAAGAAAGATTAAGTGAAATCAACAGACAAAGGTGAGATCATATGAAATAAGTCATATGAAAATAAAAATGAAGGGACAAAAGAAGAATACTGAGCATACTAACACTATACATAGAAAGACACATTTAGATACCATGAGTAAAATGATCCAGGAAGCCAAAACTTTGTAGAATACAGAATACATACACATTTACTAATATTTTTGAAATTGGCCTGCAGATGATTGACAGCCATCATGTACACTTAAAATGGCAGTATATAGATACATGTGTTGTAAACAGAGTAGTAGAGAAAAAAATATTTGTGTTAATAATAATTTCATTTGAACCTCACTTTAAGGCCATGTGGAATAATCTGTAAGAGATTTATAGTGCAATTACTTTAAACTTGCAACTTTCATCTGGAGAAACAGAGTATGAACTTTTACTGTTTGAAAAACATTCAGAATAAAAATACATTTTTCTGGCTAAGTTGTTTCTCTTTTTTTTTTTCTTTTTAGAAAGCAAATTTCAAAGTCAAAAGGTTCCCATTTACTGTGTAACCACTGTAGCAGCTTTTCATGCCATGTTTCTGTTCTCATCTGAAGTGCTACTGTTATAAAGAAGTGAGACAGAAACAAAGCTCTTAAAACTGATTTTTTTGCTCTTAAGACTTCATATTGCTTGAAATGTAAATCCCTGTCCAAGCCAAGTTGCAAACTAATGTTAAGTAGGATAGACATCCAAGATACTGAGTACAGGAAATCCAAAATAGATTTTGCATTCCAGGAACAAGTCCATCTCTTTTACACTATAATATATTTCAGGATACTTTCTGTTTTGCAGTCTTTCTGTAACAGCAAAATCCATTCTATTCTACTCTGCAGGTCTAAAGTAGCTGGAGTTTTTCCCATATACTGCCTTCTATAAATCTCAGCAGGAAAGAGCAGGTGGATTAATTCAACTTAATGGAAATAAAATGACATTTTTCATTATACAGATACGTTTTGAGACTTGTCTCAGCTGGTCCTGAAAGGTAATGCAAAGATTAATACAATGGGGTGCCATATGAGGTGCATTCTGAAAAGGAAGTTCACCTTCTGCTCAATGCATCTTTAAAAGTATGCATTCAAGGAACTTTTTTAAACCTCTGCTTCATGTCTGCAGAGTTTCTTTTAGTGGGACCAGAAGCTTAGGACTTTGTGCTGTGTCCTGGGCTGCATGATGTAACCTGCATGTTGTCTGGAGGATAATTGTGTGACTTGTACTGCCATAATGGATCATAGTATGCAGTTGGATTGTTGAACCTACTTAAAAAGATAAGTGTGGAGTGTTCTTTGGAGTGTCTTATCTGGGTTTATCCCAGTTAACCTCATATACTGATAAAATTTGAGACTAATGCAAGTAAACTGAAACCTAAAGTCCCTTTATAAACTGCATTTTAGTGCTTGTGGAGCATGTTTCAAAAGCCCAGGGTAGTCCCTGGGCAATATCACTTTCCCTAAACTTTGCTTTCATCTTGTCTGTTTTCTGAAGTCATTTCCATCAGGATATTCAGATTACAGAGCATTAATCCATAAATGTCATTTAGCATTAAACCCTACCCTAGTACACCAGTAATTAAGAAAGATGACACTATTTTGTCTTTCTTGGGTTTGTCTGCAAGAGAAAAGAGAGTATTGACTATTAGTTGCCACTACCTGCTCAATAAGAAAGATTTAAATTATTTGAATAAAAGTCACATATTCAGAAGATTAATATACTTTTTATCTAAGGGGAGAAAAGAGACTCTACTGGGAAAGTACAAACCCATAATTACTAAAAACTTCTTTTACTGATGGTGAATATATGGTGCAGTAGTTAGCTGTGAAATTTACTGAGTTCTTTTGTCTTTTACATACTTTATCATTATTACATGCAACTTTCTGTTAAACTGCAAAACTGTGTGGGTACCTGAATCAGTTTTATCTTTAAATACTCTTCAAATGCTTTTTGTATATGGAAAAATACCGTACTATAATACACTTGTTTCTAGAAGAGGAAAAGCTATGATTCAAGCAATTTTATGTCCTAGTTTTTATTTTATGGACAAATCAAGAAATTTCACAAAAATTACACCTATTCACAAATAGTTTTGCTCTTCTGCATTCTCTCTGAGTGAACATTTACAGTCTTACTGTTCTCAACTACACTCCAGTTTCAATGCAGTAGCCATAACAATTGTGGGGTGGTTTATGCCATACTAACAAGCAAGGCCCTAATGTATTTCAGTAAAAAAAAAAAACAGTTCAGAAGTCTGTGACTAGNGCCCTAATGTATTTCAGTAAAAAAAAAAAAAAATAGTTCAGAAGTCTGTGACTAACTGTTGATCAAAACTGCTCCCAAATACTTATGTACATGGAGTTACACCAGCAACTGGGAAATACTTGCACCCTTCTTGGTTTGTTCTCATTAGCAGGCAAGAAGGGTGACAAGAGACATATTTTGTGGGGGTCATTTCCATCCTGGAATGCACATTATTGTCCTTTCTCTCCAGCCTTTGGGGCAAAGTACAACGTGTTTCTTTGCCCACCATACAGTCATCTCTTCCTTCCATCTTAGCCCATTCTCCCAGGTGTTCACTGTCCCTGAATATCACAAGGTTGCTTTTGCCCCCTTCTAATTGTCTCTTGGTTTTCTGATTGCTTTTCTGTCTCTGACAGATCTGACACACACATGTGGAGGTCTCACGTACTAAGAATGAACAATGGCCTGTTGTGGCCAACTACAAACTAAGTGGAGCTATGCAGAAAAGAGTAACTGGTTTCCATGCTGTCCTTTGTGGGGGTGACAATCCAGGAAAGATATGATCAAGAGGCACAGTGAACATAAATAGGGCACTCAGCAGAAGAGTTCATACAGGAAGGTACCTGATTCCTAAGCTTGAAAACGAGCTGCTAACTTAGTGGGCTGAGGGTATGGGTATGAGCTGTTGTAGCTAATGTCACAGTGTTAGAAGAGTCTCTGGCATGGTTCTGACTTAGGCCAAGTTGCATTTTAGGCAGATTACACCTTGTGCCTAGCCATGGAATGGTAGGGTAGCACCATTCCTAGCTGGTAGTTTGGATACTGATCAGAGAGCTTACTGAATGGATATCACCTGTATCAAAAAGCAGTGACTGACCAGTTTTATTTACAGGTACAGATCTGGCTTTAAGTCCCAGTGAGACCAGGTCCAATGCAATAAGCTGACAGCTGTCCTGCCCTCCAAGCAAAAGGTACAAAAGCAGACTTGTGTTTACCACCATCCTTGCCTGTACAACCCAGCATGGCTTAAGGGTCTAAGGAGGTATTAGGCTCCTCCTGAACAAAACGGTTTTAATTTCTTCTCCACCTTATTTAAATGAATTCTGAATCCCATGTTTGTCATTTTTAATGAGGTCTGTGATTGACCTTATGATTGATAGTAGTGATTAGCATTTTCTGACATAACTATATATTAAATCCTGGCAAATTATGCAAGCCATATAACCTCAGTCCTATTTAGTCTGAAATATAACTATTTTTTTCTGGTTTATAGACTATTTTCTCATTTGCTATAAAACATATTAGTCTTTCTTTTCTGATGCCTTCCCGATCCTTAGGTATAAAATTCAGCAAAATTTTTATGCTCTTCAGTATATAATGTGCACAATAAGCTAAAATACGCCATGCCTTTGGGAGAAACATTTTACACTCATTTTTTTCCAATTCAGTTCCAAACAAGTCAGTATTAATACCAAAAAAAAAAAAAATCTCATATCAATTTAAATGTTTACTTCTGCAAATACTGGTAACAAACAGTAAATAAGACACTCATAAGTCTTTTGGGTTTTTAATCCATCCTTTAAATATCCCCTACTGGCCATTTTCATGGCTACCAAGGATAGGATACACCCACTCTAGTTATCAAAAAGTAAGAATTCTAAATCAGGTTTTGACCATCCATAATCAGTGGAGAAAGACAGGCAGCTCCAGAGGGTGATTCATTCTCTCCTAAAATAAGGGGGGTGAATCACCCTCTGGAACTGCCTTCTATTTACCCTTGATTGCAGAGAGAATCTTGATGACTGCTTTATAGAAAGACATGATTATGCAGTCATTTTAAATGAACATAAATTTAGGTTGTTGTCAAAAGCGTGGACCCACCTTGCTCTACTGTGTCTCCCTATTTTCATATTATTTTTTGATGCTGTGGGAGTGACAGCTGATAAATGATTGGTTATAAAACAGGATGTAGATTTTTTTTGGGGGGGAAAGTTGAGTTTCAGGAAGTTGTATTCCCTGATTTGGCTTCCACAGTGATTGCAAAAGCTTAGCACCAGTACAAACATTTCTGGGAGCCATAACTGCTCATTTTAAAGTTGCAGAAAAACACTGTCTTAAATTAAAGTGACTATGTAACCACAATTTATAAGCAAATAGATTCAGGTGAAATGAATCTTTTTATTGAAACTCTGTTCTGTTGCCTAAGCATGATGCCTTACTGCCGTTCAAGACCATTTTTGGTAAATTTAAAAGTGTTTCTTTATTTAGGATTTAGACATTAATTTACTCTTAAAGGTATAATTGCAGCTATATATTTCACCAGGGAATCTATGAGGAAGATATGCCTTGAAACTGATAGACTTTTGAGATACAAGAAAAGAGCTGATGTGATTTTCTTTAACATATTACCCCCAGCAGTATGTAAATAAAGGCTCCAAAGAACCCCTTCCATAATAAGTACTGTAGCCCTGGATCAGCAATCAGTCTCTTTACTCTTCTTATATGGCTCAGGATGGCATATCTTATATTTTCCTTCTTGTCCAGAAATGTGTTGGGGTTTGTCTTCTGTCTCTGTCAATGCTTAATGATAGCATCTTTTTAGTGTTTGACATAAAAGAAATTCTCAAGAGGCAAAAAGAAAGGAAGGAATTGCCACAATGGACACCTGGAATCTCAGCCCCTACACACACTAACACAGTGGTGCCTAGCCAGGCCAAAAAGGGTTTTCCAGCTTCTTCAATACTTTAAAATTCTCTCAGATTCTGAACATGATAGCTGCATGCAGGGCTGTCCCATTGGGAGTGGTGCCTGTCTCTGACCAACTCTGAGAAGTGGTTTGTATAAGTACTGCTGTGGGGACAAGTAAGTGGTCCAGGCACACAGCATCTTTCTAGTAATTAATTGTTTGTCTCGGTTTGGGAGGAAGTGAGTTTTTTGGGAAATTTTAGTTAAACCAATCAGTGGTCAGATTCGAATATTGACACCTGGTGTGACCACTGAAGACGTGAGTCACCTCTGAAGACACACGGGGTTAAAAGCAGAGATTTCCAAGAGTTCCCCCAACCCCAGAAGAGAGAGCGAGCGAGCCTGTGCCGGCAGAGGAGGCGGCAGGGGGGGTGATGCCCAGCATGTGGGAGTGCCACCGTGAGATCTCAGTGCCCTGAGGGCAGCGGAGCTCGGACTTTTAACCCTTTCCTGGGTGAAGGGAACTTTGTGAAACATTAGTCCTCCTGGCTGGTGGTTGGAGAGAGAAGAGAGACAGTCTGGGACCTGAGATGTTAAGAAGATGTGGAAAAGCTGAAGTGGGAGGAGATGATGGAGTGGCTTTTTCAGCTGGACTTTTCTTGTATAGCCATAGACTGAACCAAGCTGCCTGTAATACATGAGACTGCATTTGGGTGGATGCTATAGCCTGAGCCAAGAGACTGACCTGCTGTAATGATATTATATAAAGGAGTGAACAGAGGAAGATGAAGAGGGCGTGGTGGTGCCTTCCATCTTCAGGGAGAAGAGCTCTGTTCTTGAGAAAACCCTCGGCCCCAGGGGATGAGAAAATGGGGGGGACTGTTGTCCCAAAAATGAGACACGGTTGTTTTTTTTGGCACTTGGCAAAGCATCCTTGAAGAACCCTGAGCAGTTTCAGTCCATGGACGGTGGTGAGAGCACTGTACAGGGAAGGAGGATGTCACCATGGCAGAGTTTCTCCAGGCAGTGCCATGTGTGACAAAGAAACATGGGGAGTTTCAACCCTGTTTTGTGGGGAGGACTGTGGTACAAGAGAGACTCCTCTCTCCCCTGATGGACTGAGAATTGATTACTTGAGTGTTGGTAACTTGATCAGGACTCCAAGATTGTCTCACTGTGCTTTGGTGAAATTTGGGTGGGAGGAGGAGGAATGGTTTAAAAGGTTTTCATTCTGTTTTCCTGTGTGTTTCTGATTTTAGTTTGTAGTTTAATAAAGTTTGGGGTTTTTTTCTCTTTTTTCTAAGTTTAAGCCTGCTCTGCTCTGTTCCTGGTCACATCTCACAGCAGTTAGTTAAAGAAAATACATTTTCATGGGGGCACTGGCATTGGGCCAGTCCTAAACCTTGACATTGTTGTACCCAGTCAAGCCCTGGTTGCCCTGAACAGAGCAATATTTCACTTAGCTGTATAGCCATAGCCTCAGGAATGTAGGTAAAAAGCCTGGCCCATCATAGACAAGCATGAGAATGACTGTTCAGGTCGCAAGTTGAATTTGGTCTTTAATTTTTTTCAGAAAATGGAAATGATAAAACTTCATGAACATTTAAGAACTTTTTTCCCCACAGAATCTGTTTCTCCAGTACTACCTGCCACATGTGGTGTAAAGACACTTCCTATTTTGTCTTAAATGAGTGCACTAAAAATGAAACTCCAAACTAAAATTATTTGGGCTCTCACTCAATATCACTCACACACTCACAGGCGTACAATGAATCAGATGGATTCAATTTAGACTTTTTTGAGATCTAAAAGCCTTATACTAAACAGAGAGATAAATATTTTATACTGTTAAAATAGTATGAGACTTCAAACATGGATTTTCTTTGACTGAGTACATCTGAGTTATAGAAAGTTAAAAAACATTTGAATGATCCTCTCAGTATGTGACCAGTTATGCTTTCCTGACGTGGAGGAGCTCACCCCAGTGCCATTGTGGCTGTTCATTAATAAACTGCTGTCTCCTTTTGAAAGCACAAGCTGAAGAATGATGAGGGCTCCTAATGCAACAATAGATGATCCGTTACTTTTTCCCAGAAAAACCTCTCCTGAAAAAAAGCATATTTCTCTGGTAGCATCACTCTCTTTTTCTAGAATGGGCAAACACAGATGATATTAATACTAAAGCAGAACTGAACAGACTTTCTCCTTCATGTAATTAGCAGCAGAAAGGCCAATCACCACACATGGTTCTAGAAGGAACCCTTCCTTCCCTCTTCTTGTCAACGCTTCCATGGTGTAAGGTCTGTCACCATTTGGTTTTGTCTATTTCAGATCTGAAAGGAAGAGGACCCAATATGGAAACTCATACCAGGATGCTCAAAACCTGTAATCAAACAGCAGACAAAGACTTTGGTCCCATTACACTGGGACTCAGGCACTTGTTTAGGTGCCTTACGCTAACACTCAGTCACATTCATTCACAAGATCCTGTTCAGCTGCTGTCAAATCTAACAGAATGTAGAGTCCTTTGGCAACTAACTTCGTGCTAGTAAAGTTCCTGTGGCATTTAATTTTTGCTGCATAATCTCCTGGTGGTTAATTGTGCAGTTTACACATTTGTTTTTACAGGATTAATTAGACTAGCATTTTTCTTTCTGTAAAACTAATGTAGCCCTTATGTTGTCAGCTGAGCTGAACACAGACCCTGATTATTGCTACAGCAAAGCTGTTTTGTGCAAACTCGCAGGAATAAAAAAATTATTATGCCTATCAGTCCTCCAGAGAGAAAGTTGGGAAATTCTTAAATTTGAAAACTTTAAATGCAAACAAACGAAAAGGCACTTTGCAAACAAATTTTAAAAAAAGGTTTTTTTTAAAAAAAATTAAACCCCAAAATACATAGAGAATAACAGAAAAAAATGTTTGCCTGTTGAAAAAATTAATTAGGTTCTGTTCAGAGGAATCTTTTTTATCCTTTTAAATATGCCAAAACAATTCTTGGATCAAATAAGAATAATAGAAGAGGAAGCTCCCTCTCATCTATTCTTATTGCAAAACAGTGACTGTGATAGCTGCTTCACCACATTTTAAAATACTACTGGCAGCAAGAAGACAGACATTAGTTCTCAGTGTAGCATGAGAAGTATGGTTTTGCCTCATGGACCTGCAGAGGCATGTCTTATTTGAGGTAAGTTCATTTTTTGAAAAGGGTTGTCTGAAAAGCAAGTCCCATCAGCACATACTTGCAGGATCCCTTACAGATTTCTTGTTACAAAGGCTTCCTCTTGGGAGATGACAGCAGAATTTCCCATGGCCTGTGGGAATTAGCACACGAGGAGAGCGACCTGCCACATGTAAGACCCTTCTGCAGTGGTCTAGGTATAGTCACAGCTTAGCAGATCATGAAGTTTGTATATTTGTAACCTGCCCTTTGCCATTTCTTTTTCTGTTAATTTTATCTAGATTTAAGCAAGTAGGGCTCAGGAAAGAGAGGCTGACTTGCTACAAACACAAGAGGCAGCGAGGAAGGGCGTAAACAAATTAATTTCTTGCAGATTAAGTGGCAAGTGCTGATGAGGTATTCTTATTCTATAAAGATTTTAGAAACATAATGAACCAGGAGCCTAAAAGTAGGTTTTGGGAGAAGTATCCCTGAAAATGCTGGGTAGAGTTGGGGCTCTAACATCTGTGAGTGACCTCTCATCAATCAACTCCAACCAACACTGAAGAAACAAGACATTTCACAAGATCTTCCTGTACTTTATAGCAGGGAATATTGCTAATAGGAATATTGCTAATAGAGGTAAGGTAATAAAGTTTGATCAGAAGTTGCTTACAACTTGCACATTAGGAATCAAAAACAGTCTCATAAGTAAAACTATCAGCCAGTGTCATTGGTTTCTCTACCAACCTAGTACTGCTGTGACAAATTAGGGTCATACTGATCAGCCTGAGTTTTGTTTTAATTAGGTCTGTGTAAGTAATAAGCTCTGGAACAGTGGATATTATTTATGTACATTTTAAGTTATCAATTATATATATGGATATTGAGTTGATTCTTTTTTCTTTTTTCTTTTTTTCAATTTTGATGGTATCAGAAATTATTTCTAGGAAGGTTCTATCTGAACCTCTACAGGAGAAGAAAGAAAGGATAGTGTTACAAAAATATCTCTCATCTCCCAGGTGACTGAATAATATCAAGAACAAGAGTTTGACTTACATAATTGAAATATTTGAACACCAAAAAAAAAATTCTGGCAAGGATAATCAGTTGCCAAGGAGAGCGTCCCTTGTGCCAGGATGATCAAGAGCAGAGTGCTCTACCAGGGAGTGCTCTAGCAGGGTGCACTGGGAGATTTCTCTAACTGGGAGAACCTCAGGAGAGCTGAGGGAGCTGCCAGGAGTCTGCAGCTCACAAGAAAGCAGATGAGGGGACTTGGGCAGGGCCAGGGACAACGGTGGCCAAGCCTCCCACAGGGATAAAAAAAACCCTTAGGCTCTGTGAGGTTGAAAAGTGTCATGGAGAGTGGGGGAGAGAGAGACAGACTACTGGAATTGCACCCTGCCTTCCCTGGGACAGGGATGTTTAGCAGACTGGTTGGCAGAGTCCCTTTGGGGGCAGTCATGAAGAGCAAAGGATCCCAGGAAGAAGAGACATTGTTCAGGAAGGAAGTCTGAAAGACGCAGGAGCAGGCTGTCCCCTGGTACCAAAAGATGAGCCATCAGGCAGGAAGATCGGCCTGGCTAAACAGCAAGCTTTGGCTGGACCTCAGGAAGAAAAGAAGGGGCAGGAAACTCATGAGGACTACTAGGATGTCATGAAGTTATGCAGGGAGAAAATTAGAAGGATCAAAGCCCAGACAGAACTTAACCTGACTACTGCTGTAGTAGACAATAAAATGTTCTTATAGATACATGAGCAACAAATGGTGTGCTAAGGAGAATCTCCATCATTGATTGGATGTGAGAGGAAACATAGTGACAAAGGATGAGGAAAAGGCTGAGGTATGTAATGCCTTCCGTACCTCAGTCTTCAGAAGTAAGACAAGTTGTTCTTAAGGTACTGCCTCCCTGAGCTGTAACACAGGGATGGGGAATAAAGTCCCCATAATCCAGGAGGGAATGGTCAGTGATCTGAAACACCATTTAGACCTACACAAGTCCATGGGTCTGGATCAGATCCACCCAAGGGTGCTGAGGGAGACAACTGATGGAAGTGCTCACCGAGCCTCTTGCCATCATTTTTTGGCAGTCTTGTCTAAGCAAGGGTGTTCCAGTTGACTGGAAGCTGGCAAATGTGACTCCCACCTACAAGAAGGGCTGAAAGGAGAATCTAGGGAGCTAAAGGTGTACCAGCCCGACCTTGATGTTGGGAATGGTTACAGATCATCCTGAGTGCCATCACATGGCACATACAGGACAACCAGGGTATCAGGCTCAGCCAGCATGGATTTGTGAAAGGCAAATCCTGCCTGACTTCCCTAGCCTGCCTCTATGGCAAGTGGATGAGGGAAAGAAGGATGCTTTAGTAAAGCTTTTGACACCATTTCCCACAGCGTTCTTCTAGAGAAACTGGCTACTTATGACTTGGACAGGTGCCCAGATGTCTGGGCCCACAGAGTTGTGGTGAATGGAGTTGCATCCAGCTGGTGGCCAACGACTCGTGGGCTTCCCCAGAGCTCAGTATTGAGGCCAGTCCTGTTCTATATCTTTATGGACAATCTGGGCAAGGACATCAAGTGCACCCTCAGTCAGTTTGCAGATGAGGCCAATTTGAGTGGGAGTGTTGATCTCCTGGAGGTTAGGAAGGGATCCAGACATGCTGGATCAATGGTTCGAGGCCAGTTGTAGGAGGTTCAACAAGACCAAATACCAGGTCCTGTACTTGGGTCACAACAGCATCATGTGGCATGACAGGCTGGGTGTAGAGTTGCTGGAAGGTTGCCAGTTGGAAAAGGACCTAGGGATTCTGGTTGACAGCGTTAAACATGAACCAGTGTGTGCCCAGCTGTCCAAGAAGGTCAATGGCATCCTTGTCTTCTATTGGAAAATAGCATGGCCAGCAGGTCTACAAAAGTGATAGTCCCCCTGTAGTCAGCACTGGTAAGGGCATAACCAAAATCCTATGTTCATTTTTGGGCCCCTCATGACAAGAAAGACACTGAGATACTGGAGCATGTCCAGTGAAGGGCTGTGGAGGTGGTAAAGGGTCGGGAGCACAAGTCTGATGAGAAGTGGCTGAGGGAGCTGGGTGTTGTTTAGCCTGGAGGAAAGGAGCTTCAGAGGGAACATTATTGCTCTCCACAACTACCTGAAAGGAGATTGTAGCCAGGTGGGGGTCAGCCTCTTCTCCCAAACAACAAGGAACAGGACAAGAGGAAATAGTCTCCAGAGTCCCCAGGGGAGTTTTTGATTGTATGTTAGGAAAAATTCCTTCACCGTAAGACTTGTCAAGGCTTGGAACAGGCTGCCCAGGGAAGTGGTTGAGTCACCAGTCCTGGAGGTATTTAAAAGATGTGTAGATGTGGCACTTAGGGACACTTAGGTTTAGTGTTGGACTTGGCAGTGTGGGGTTAATGGTTGGACTCAACGGTTTTCAAGGTCTTTTCTAATATAAACCATTCTATGATTCTTTGGATTAGTTTTTACTGAAGGCCTTACACAGATTTTTGAAGGCCAAGTTTAGCATCTCTATGCATACATCTTACAGCAGGATCAAAACCTTTAGTACCAAAATCCTGAGTGCTTCAGCAAAGGGGAAATATTAATGGCATAAATTTTTTATAAAACC
The DNA here is from genome assembly GCA_013398275.1 of Promerops cafer. NCBI lineage: Eukaryota > Metazoa > Chordata > Aves > Passeriformes > Nectariniidae > Promerops > Promerops cafer. The sequence continues at coordinate 660,095 of VZSE01015368.1, read as the reverse complement.
TGCAGTAGGTACAGCCTGTGCATGCTGTAATACTCTAGGTTCATTAATATTGCACTTTTAAAATAATTGCATCTAGAAAAGAGAATTCTGGAACTCAGTCAAAACATATTAATTGTTTTGTTTCAATAGAGATCTGAAAGTTAAGTTGTACATATGTAAATCTCAGGTCAGTTTCATTAATTTCACATTTGCTTTTTTCAATCTGTCCTGCACTGCAACACTTCTCTTCAGCAGAGCCTTCCTGCCTTTTTCAGGGATGACACCGGTCTTTCCTCATAACAGCTACATAAAAAGACAATATCACTTTAAGTTTTTTTCCATAAAGTAATTATTTGATAACTGCAAAGCAGAAAAAAATTAATTCCTTATCTTTGACTATTTTGAATCTCCAGGTATTGTAAAAATAACCTCTGACTATTATAGTTCACTACTATTTCTAGCCACAATTATTACTAGAATTTCAGCTTTTAGCCATCACTACTGGGGGATACAAAGGAAATAATATGATACAGTTAGAGAAAAGCAAACCTCTAACAAAGAATATGTGCTGCCACAAATGTATCAGAGCTGTCTGTTTAATCTCATAGTACATGCAGCATAGGAAACAGAGCTCCCCTAAATACACTAGTCTCTAGCACTTTGGAGAAAGAAGACTTTCCATTAGCTGTCAGTAGATTAGATTTTCTGGTGGAAATGGCCAAAAGACTGCTGATGTTGGCAGAACTGAATAGAGCCCTTTAATACCAATACAGGCTTTAGACTGCATTGTCTTCCTAGTTTCCTACCTCATACATAATTCACACTGTGGTTTGTAAACTGACAACATGATTTTACATCTATGTTAACAAGTATATATTTGTTTATCTGGTTAGCTTGTAAGGAAAAGAGACTTGTGTACTAACTTGAGTAGCTAAGCTAGTACTTATGTACTTGTTGGCTAACCTTTAAGTGTTGGTGCCTTTAGAATAAGTTTTTAATCATTTGGACAATTTTGATAAAATTCAAATAGGAGAAGAGTTTTCCAAGATAATTATTTCTTGAAAATGGTGTGCCAAGCTAGGGAAGAGCAACAAGGGGTCTGTCATAGCCCATTCCATTGAAGGTATCCAGCTGCACCTAACATCAGCATGCACAGAAATCTAGACTAAGTCTAGTTGGCATTATGTCTTTCCCAGTAGGGTATATTTGAACTTAGTGAAATACAGAAAAATCTTCCAATATTTTCTGAAATAGAAAAGTCTGTGTGATTTTTTTTTTTTTTTTTAATATACAGTGTAAGGCTACACCTACACGAATTTTATCATGGCCCCTCAACCATTCATAAGTGTCAAAGTTGTTCACATCTTTTTTGATTGAAACACTTAGAGAACCAGAAAGACAATATTTCTTCCATAACACAAGGGATAAACTCATCTGGCAGTGTTTGCTGGTCCTACAGTTAGCTATATTTACTTAAATAATATTTTTTATCTTCCCTTTTCATCTGATAGCTTTGGTTTTTTGTGTTTCTATTTGGTTTCTAGCAAGTTCTGAAAAGTTGAGAGGAAAATGTTCTGAAAAAAGTGCAGGGATTTAAATGAGTCTGAAAAAAATATCCTATGGGCTTCACAGTTACATAGAAGGAAACATGATGTGAATTTTTCCATACTGCATTACTTCAGGTTGCCACCTTTAAGCACTTTTTCAGAAGACCATGTTTTGTAGAATTTGAAAGCTTTGAAGGCTTCATAATAAACACACACAGCTTTACTTGTATTTGATTTTGAAACTTCAGTAATTGTATACAGTTCTCTATTTGAAAATTTGAATCTTTTGTTGTCTAAGGTATATATATAGAGGGAGACTTCTCCTCTGCAGGAAGGAATGAAGAGATTATCATAAATAACTAGAAATTTTCATCTAAGTATTTGCTATGATATCCTTAGTGTATTACTGTTCTTGTAATTTTTATTACTGTTCTTATAATTTTAAAAATGAAATGAAAATCAAATTTGTCCGAGATGGTCACCAAGGGACTTCTTAAATAGGACAGCATGTGAATGTCTTTTCTTGTCTCAAACCCAACAGTGTATACAGGTAGAGCATGTGCATACAAAGTCATCATATGAGACAAATCTCAAGCCTGGGTTTTTCATAAATATTAATTTGCATCAGATAGAAAGGAGAAAGCATATGATAAAGTTTAGGAAGTTTCTTGGCATTTTGAAAGCAGAACATCTATACTTAAGCTGAAAAAAAGGTGACAAAAGACATTATAAGTGCCAAAGTTTGAAGCTAACTTGATTTCATCTCTGTCTCCTTCTTCATACTTTGGCAGCCTGTATTCTCACCACACAAATTCCGTAATTAACTTTCTGTATTTCATGGCTCTATAACTTCATTTATTACATCCTTGAACTGCTTCTGAAATTGGGCAATACGGGTGAGTATATACTTGAGAGTGTAAATGCCACTTGGGGTTTTAAAACAGGATTTAAGAGGAAATTAAATGGCTTAGACTAAGTTCAGAAACCTTGTGCTTGATGGGTTTTATCATACTGGAGATGACTGGATTTATATAATTCACTCCCTTTGATCTGAGACTTACTTAAAAGCCTAATTATAAGACTCTGCAGAAGAGCATGGGCAGCTTGGTGCCTGGTTTCTTCCTAGTTTCCAACATCATTCAGAGGGAATGTGGCATAGCTGTCATGCTGGCTATGCCTAAGGCTCGTGGGTAGCAGTGTGCTCTGTACAAAGAAAGCTGTACTGACCAAAGAACTTTTCACTGCAATGAAGAGGCAAAGGAGGCAGTGTCTTCTGCTAATGACCTGTTGGTTAGAGTACTCTATGCAGGAGGGAAATTTGGCTCTATTATCTAAAATCCAGAGTGGAGTCAAAACTAATTCTGTATTTACTAGGAGAATATCTTCATCTTGAAACCGTGCCATATGGTAGTCAATTTTAAAAGTGATTGCCTGAGAGATAGTAATATCATAATGTCTTTAGGTCAGAAAAGATTTTTTAAGATCACCTATGTCCACTCATAATCCAGCACTGTCAAGTCTACCACTAAATTGTGTCCCTGAGCACCACATCCTCACATTTTTAAATACCTCTAAGGGTGGTGACTCAACACTTCTTGATTAGTCACCATGCTTGCACTGTTTGCTTGAATTTTAGATGTCTGAATTAATAATTGTCCAGCTCACTAAATGCACAATTTAATTGGAAATTATGTTTCTAACTTACCTTATCACTTAATAAAATCTCACTTGGATCTTGGTGGGCCCTTTCTTACCAAAACTACTTTGAAACTCTGGCATCTATTTACATAATAGAGGTAATTTCCTTATATGAGATTTAGGTGCATGTTGTGACAAAACAAAAAAAGAGAGAAAATTATATTAAAGAGTTTTAAATCTGTTTTTTACATCCTCAGTAAATTGAGGCTAGGAAGACTAATTCATAGGAGTGTTGTATCCAAAATGCAGTAGAAGATTCCTGGAACTCAGAAGTAGAAGCCATTCGCTCCTTTGTTTACCACTCCTTGTAGGTACTCATGCTTTTTGCTGTCAATGGGTTATTATGACCTTATTGACTTGTGAATGTCTGATAGAAGAGGCCAACCTCATTCAGTATTAGAGGAAGCAATTTGAAACACCATGTCCATTAAAATCAATCATTCATAAAACATTAATGGTATTCAAAATCTAAATACAAATCCAGAAAGCTTTTAATCATTAAGCCAGAGAAAAAACATTTATTCGTGTGCTATTGACAAAGTAAACTTTTAAGTGTTTTTGATGGCATTTTAAAATATTGATAGTATTATAGATTGAGATGGTATATTTGAGGAGCCTTACCTAAATAGAACCATTTAATAGCCTCAGGTCCTTTTGTTGCTGATAAGCTAATGGTATGCATTCTCTTAAAATGGGGAAATATTGAACATAGAAAGAACAAGTTGTACTGTCTCTGAGATAACCATCTAATGAGACAAACATCTATATTCTGCACTTTCTCAATTTTCCAAGTGGCTCTCAAGAATGTCCCAAAATGCTGTATAGCATTGTGGTCTTTGAGAACATAAGAACTGTTTCCATTCAGAAATACAAAAAGGCAGAAAGTATTGAAAATAACATCTCACCTTCTATCACCGAACTCAGAGTTAACAAAAAGCAGCTGTGTTCTACAAACACTTCTGTCTCTTGTTGATTATACTCTGGGAAGCACAACCACAGACTTGATTTGACTAAAGAATTGGTGAAACTTTTATTTGTAAGTTCTTTAAGGCTAAGGCAGGGAGAGGGAAAAAAAAGGGTGAAGAGAGTAAGTCATTTAGTGATACTTTTTGCAGACAGTTGATTAGAAACCTCCCCTAGGAATTGGGAAGCAAGGGTTCAGGTGCTTTTCCTGAAGAAAAGGTGCTTTTCCTAAGTAGAGCAAGGGTTCAGGTGCTTTTCCTGAACTAAGTAGAGCACAGCTGAGCTATGTCTTTTTGGGATATGTTATTACTATTAAAATTGATTGTTTTGGAATGGATTCCTGATTTTTGAGAAAGATTCCCAATCTTCACAATGTACCAGTCTGGAAATTCAGAATTTTCTCGACATTAATGAAATTTAATGGATGAAAAAACACTTCAAAGCCTATAATAAATATTTCTGAGGTGGAAAGAAATCACTTTCTTCTGAAATATTTATTCTGTCTAAGAAAATTCAATACCTCTGTATCTTTTTCAGTCATGTTAGCACCCAATATCCAGTAAAAGAAAAGACTGGTCTGTTTTTATTTTAGGGAGAAAAAAAAGAATGCTTTTTTATTGCAATATTTGATAGGAATATTTTTTATCAGAATGAATCAGGCATCTCAGGTTGGATAACATCATGATAAGCCTACTCTTTATGGATTTTAAATATGTAAATATGGTTTGAATACCTAGTTCTTGTCTAAATCATGCTAAAAACATTACACTCATTATTTTTGTGCAATAACATTGAATGGGCTTTGCTATTAAAGTTTCAAAGATATATTGTCAAAAGCAATCAGCAACTCAGCAACTCCTGGTTTGATACCAATGTGAGAAGACAGATTGTCCAAAAAGTTAATTTCCATTTAAACATATAAATGAACCAGAGAGATATTGTGAGGTATTAAACTCTCAGCATGTCCCACTGAGAAGAATGGATCTGTTGAATGCATGCTCTTGAGAACTGCTTCATCTAGATGCCTAAACAAGAGCTGAATTCTTTTGACTGTTCTACAGTAATAAGAAAGCATCACAAAGACAGTGACCTATTATAAAGGAGACACATTAATGGTAAGATTCTCATTTAACAATGTTAGCTTACTTCACTCATAATTACTTGTATCGTGCTTTTTTGAAACTAAGTTATAAAATATGTATTAAAGAAAAAAATGTGGGTTTAGATTTTCCAAAAATATTTTTTCCTACCTACAGTGAATTTCATCTACAGTGACCCAATCTCCTATTTGTTGTGATGGGATTTCTAAGGATATCTGCAATAGATTGAGTTATAAGCTCAGGAATACAAAAGTATTTCCTTATTCCTAAGAGTGCACCTTTTGAGATCACTAAATATGTATATACAATTCCCTACTGAATTTCTGACGATTTACTGGAAAAAGTTTACTTCTTCTGAATACACCTTTGACCTGTCTAATCCAAGCTTCATAGATTTTTAGAGCAAAATGATCCTAGTCTAACATGTTTTATATCACTCTTAGAAACATTTCTCTGAGTCACTACTGTCTTGGACACATTTATTGGGAGTTTGCTCGAGGCAAGGTCTCAGTGGCCTAGAGTTGGGTCCTTTTTCCCCTTTAAAACTAGGAATGGCATTTTCTATACATGAACAGAGATATTACATGTATGTGATTGACAGCAAAACAGCCATAAGAGTTTTCCTCCTCTTGAGTAGAGGGAGCTGAAGAACCTCAAAAAGCTTTATGTGTCTGAATAGGAATGCCGGTTTTCTGCCGTTTTCCCCACCTTCCATTTTGAGAATACTGACAAACTCTAATTGTCACAGAGAACCTTTTTCACTTCAATTACTCACTAAAATCTGCCTTGAGGAATGGAATGTAGAATTTGTCTTGAGCACCTGCATTTGAATTGTGCCAGCCAGTGAAACAACTTCCACCAAGAAATAGAAAATATTTCTACTCATGCATTTTCTTTGATTTTCTCACATTACACTCATCTTCTCATATCATGAAAGCGTCGCCAATTATCACTAATTGTATTTGTCCCTGGACTGACTGCAAAGACAGACAAATTGAGTCAGTAATTCTAGTTTACTCCAAGCACTCTTTTTTGAGCTCAAAGAAAAAAAGCTGAAGTTCCCAATGCAGTGTTCTACTTACCAAGGTCATTGCTTACTTAGGGTTTTCAAGCATAAATCTCTATGGGTGAAAATGCATATTTTAAAATACAGAGAACTACTCAAACCTTTTTAGGAAATTAGACATGAACCATTATGACAAATAAAATTATTATGAAAGCCAGGTTGAAGATACGCATTTTTAAATGAAGAGTAAAAAATTTAAAAAGAGAAATAAAGTTGATTGGGAAAGTCTCAATTTGTGCATGAATTTGAAATAATTCCATGCAGCCTGAGACTTTGTAGAAATTTTTCCCAGTCTTCCCATCTCTTTATCAGACAAAGGAAGAAAACAGTGGAGAAAATTTTCAAGATTCGACTGTACATTTCACAGCTGCATAAGTTTAAATGGAATATTTCTTTATTTTATTCTTTGACATTTTTTGTGCTGCTCACATCTATATCTGTACCATAAACACCTATATAAAATCTAGACAACTGAATAAAGAACAATGAGATCTTAATATAAAGTTTTTCTGGTGTTCTTTCTTTTTCTACTTTTTCTATTTTGTCTTTGTCACATAATTAAGATTTTACTCAGACACTGATGGACTAGAAATCTGAAAAGAAGTTAACTGGAGCTATTTGTCTCTGGTAGACACTTGTGTCTAAGATCACACTTAACTGCTTTTAGAAATACCACTAATCCATTTGCCTGTGGAAGTGCCTGTCAGCCTCTCTCATCTGTACAATATTACTAGGCCCCTTCTCACAAACCTGAACACAGTCTGTGGTGTTTGTATCCCTTGCATCTCTCTCATAGACTTGTCTACAGAAGTAAATGCCTTATTTATTGCAATAAATATGTTTTTAATGCAATAAATATGCACATGGGACCTACTTTTCAGGGGTTTGTTCTTACTTTTTTGGGGTTTTTAAAAAATCTGTGTCTTTTACAACCTCATGATAAGTTTATAGAAGGCTCTGCATAAAGACAGGACTAAACCATCCAAAACAAGCAGCTTTTTGGAGAACACTAGTCAGGAAAAAGACAGGTTTTGTGGAAAGCTGGATATATATCTGAAATGTTATAGCTTGGCAAATTACACTTTCTTCCATGTGTGAAAGACAGTTACAAACATATTGCATGATTATGGACCATGCTTGTTAGGTATCAGTAGATCATTTTCTTTGTCTGACTGGAGTCTCTGGGATTTTTTAGGATGTCTTCAGTGAGCTTTAGATCAGACCCATACAGAAAAACCAGAAACACAGATATTCATGGGTATACAGATAACAAATGTGAAAAATACTTTTCATTAGTCTTCTCAGCAATTGTTTTCAAACCCTTGAAGTTCATTCATTTTTACATTTTCATTTACCTCTGGCTTCTCTCTGGCTCTCTCTCAGCTTTATCCTTGGTTTCCAGAGCTTTTTCTCCAATCTTTTGAGGATTTTCTGATGTGAAACACCTTTCTCATGGAACTTGAAATTCAGCTTTATGTATGTTTAACAACATGAAACCATTCAGTCAGCAACTGTGCATGTTTTCGCACAATCGATGACTTCATTGTTTAGTACTTAGCTTTCCTACTGTCTTGTGGATAGACTACTTTGTTTTACAGGCAAAAAAATCAATTCACTTAAGTGTGACTCACGTCTAACTATGCATCAGCTTAAAAGTAATCCCTTGCCCTCTTCCAGAAAAGAGAGCACATTTCACAAGCTAAACCTTTCTCAAAATCCTGAGTAGCTCATTTATTCTTAATAAAAGATAAATAAATTCACTGAACTTTCATAATTCACTTTGGGTGACATACACCGAAAATGCACCAGTGCCAATGACACCTGGACAAATGTGCAGTCTTTCACCTTCTATCCACAAATTCCTGTTTCTCAGAGCATATGGTCTTAAAACTACTTTATCTACTCACTTCCTCTCCTACTCTATTGTCATATGCCAGATCTCCTACATCACAGTCCTAGCTAGCACTACATTTACTTGTCTTCCCATTTGCAGATACGAAAGGGCTCTGTTTAAGGTGGTTAAATGTGGTCTCATTAATGTTCCCCACTTGCTATTCATTGCTACTTCTTTTTGCTCTGATACTGCCCCTGAAACAGCCCTTTAGAATTAGGAAAAGGCAAACCCCAGGACTACCAGTCTTGGGTGACCTTTTGAAAGGAATAGGAGTTTATCTGATGGTGAATGTTTCTCTGGCAACAGTAGCCATCCTCAGTGCTTGCAAGTGGCTACACTCACACTCTTTCTACCAATGGAACGATTTTTTTTCTGCTGATTTCAAGTAGCCTTAGTCTGACCTCCCTTCTCTTTTCCCACCATTGCCAATTACTTCAATCAGTTTTGGAATGGTCTCTGCAGGAAAACATGCCAACTAGGAAAACAATTATGCTTCCAGCTACTTTCCCCTCACGCTTCTAACACAAGCAGCTATTCTTCCTACTCTAGTTCTGGGTAGAGCTGTGCTTGGCAATGTTAGCATTGCCATTAGCACTTGCTTGACCACATGAGACATTCACCTAGGAAATATCTGAGAGAACCTGAGCTCATTTAAATTGAAAACACCACTTTCTTCTTCACTATTATTCAAATAAACACTTAATCATTTGCAAACCTCTGGCCTAGTTTTATGCCATTGAACTCAGTGAAAGTTCTCTCATTGCAAGAAATAGGTCAGGCCCAATAACCATCCCTTACAAAGTTTATTTATATAAATATGTACTACCTAAAGCATATTTCTGTTATGTTTTCTTCCAAGTTCTTGTACAGATATGTTTTTATTGAAGGATTTTACTTTATTATCTGTTGGTCTTTCTGTTTCCTTTGGGGAACTATTGTATCCATTCTCTCCTTTTTTCTATTTAATTTTTGTCTGAGATTCATAAAAGTCCTCAGACTGAGATTTTTCCTTTAAATATTGTATTTCAAGTCACTTCAGTATCTCTCTCAGCCACAAAAATTAATACACACAGAAAGCTGAAATATTTGCTAGTATGTGACTGAATCTTTTCAGGACTATGGTATTTGCTTAGAGTAGTCTTTATTAAAGCAAGAGAGATGGAAACATACACATTAGGCAGGTCAAGCCAAGTTAGAGCTAAATTTTTTCTGCCTCCTTTGCTTCATGAATTAATTTTTCCCTCAAATTCATGTGTTCCAAGGAATCCTTAGATTCCAGGAACTCATATGTTTTGTGCTGAGCTATCTAAGTATTTATCTGCAAAGAGAACCTTTGGGACAGACTTGAAAAGCATGCTTGCCCTCCCTGTTTGGTAGAGAAATTGATCTGTACTCCTTGATGTCTGTTGACTTTTCCGCTCCTGGTCTAGTGCATTCTTCCAATTTATGCTACATTTTGAAAGCATGTGAAAGAATGACCACTTGACCACTTTCAAAAATATCTTCAAAGCTTGGAACATTTAAGGGTCAGTATATATCCTAGGTATCTTTGGTGCTGACACTGCATTTGACTTTATTATACCCTTGTATGCTGCTTTCCTGTCTCTTCTGTGGCACAACAACCGGCACCTATGTCCAGAATGCGTAGAATCTCAGGTGGTGTAGCTTTCAAATCCTGACGTGACTGAGAAAATGAAGGGCAAAATTGGACAAGATGTTAAGGTGAATCATATCTCCTTTCCTTCATCTGGACATTTTTCTCTTAGGATTTTACTTGTGTCCCTCCTGGGTATGATAGCAGGGGAGAATGCTCTTCAACTATGGAGTGGTTGCTCTCTATGACCAAAAAGCAGATTGTAAGAGTAATCCTCTGGAAAAGGCTCTGATACCAATCCTATGGGATTAGAGAACTGTAGAGGATTTGAAAAAAAGGATACACTTCCCCCTCAATAATACATTTACACATGTAGAAGTTGCTGAATATCCAACAAAGTTGTTGGACAGCAGAAAGTTACTAGAAAAAAACACAAGGAAAAGCTTTTTAGCAAATAAATTATAAATGGAAACTTGAAAATCTGGCTTAGCTGGAATTGGTTGTAAACCAAATTCACTTTTGGCAGAAAAAAAAAAAAGAAAAAAAAATTGTAACTGTTGAAACATTTATTTTTGATACTTTAACAAATGTGTTGAAATTAATATATCAATATTTAATTCTAATAAGAGGATAAATGACATAAAAATCAATTGGTTCATTTGGAAACTGATTAAAAATTCTGTTTACCACAAAGGAACAGCAAAGAAGAAAAAAAAGGTTTTACTTATGCAATAAACTCTAAAGAATTAAAAGGTTAATTTCAAGAACTTTTAATTTTTTCAGTCAGTCATGGTTGAAAAATCAGTTATTCAGACAAGTTTATTTGCCAGTGTTCTGAGAACTTTCTAGCTGCCTGTTGCTTTTCATTGGAAAATTGCAACATTGGTTTTAATTTCAAAATAATTCAATGAGAGATTTTTCCCTCTTCTCATGCTGTTAGCTTGAGCCACATTCCTGTCATAATGAAAGCTTGATCCTTTGCTCTCTTTGCAGAATATATGTGATGCGATATAGAAGTCCCCTTTTTTTTTTCCCCTTCTTCCCCTCAGGATCCTTCATTCATTGGTATTCTAAACTGTTTGTTTCTTGACCTTGAAGGCATGTTTCAAATCTTATCTGTTTGCATGAATGTTGGCATGGACATAAGGCATACGAGGATTAAATTTATATGATCAGGAAATATAAAAAGAAGCTTTTAGATTTATTTATTTTTATCACTTTTTAAAAAAAGGTATGTTAAAAGAAAGATGCACAGTTCTAATTTTTTGCTTTATACTATTGCTTTATGTTTTCTTTTTATTTCTAACCAAAGTGTACCTAAACTTGGAATCGCTCTTTTGATCAAGGAATCTAGGCAAAAATACAAGCTGGAGAAAAGCAAATTCTAAAAGCATCTAAGAGCACTGTTCAATAAGTAATAAAAAAATCCCTTATATCTGGACAAGTTCCAGCAAATATTTTGCTTGGGATGCATGAGGTCTTGAAGCTGCTCTCCATGAAAGAATGGTGGACCTTAAAGAAGGCCATCATACTAAGACGACTGAATTTTGACATGTGTTACGTGACTCCATTCCAGAGGGATAATCAGGAAAAACCCCAGAAAAGCAGTGCAAATAGGACAGCCATTGGTGCAGATACTGAGGACCAAACACTCTGTCTGAGGACACTAGCCAGGTAAAGAAAGACTGTCTGTAAAGATGCTGATTTACTATAAAACAGACCAAGAAACAGATGAAACATAGAGTAGTTAAGTAGAACAACATATTTTTATTCCTTTTTTTAATCCATTCTCTGTCTTGGGGTCCAAAGAAAGAATAAACATTGTTCTTCAGTCTGCAGTGCTGTAATTAGCTGTATCTTTCCATGACATGATTCCAGTCAAGTTTGTCTGTAGATTTAGATGCTCTAAGAAATAAGCCTAATTTCCAACAGTTCTGAGTAACTATGGGTCCTGTGGACAGCCTGAGGTGACATATTTTGTGGCTGTAAAACAGGCCAGAAAAGGACAGGGTATAAATGGAATGTATTACTCACCTTTCACTGCCTGGTGGCTACCTCAGAGTGTGAGGTTGTTGATGGTTGTCTTACAGAAACTTAAGGAGATCATATAATTTATTTATGCTCCAGTAAAAAATTCTTAAGCCCATCATAAAAATAACTGCAAAACTGTGGATTTATCCTCCTTTCATTTTTGAGGAAAATGAGTTGTAATTTTGAGAGTTTGATTAAGGTCACCTAGGTACTTTAAAAATTACTAGAATTTTTTTTCTTTCCATCCTTATGTCAGTGTTTTGCTAAATGTATTGTAGACTAGGAACTTAAAGACGTGTTTGAAGTCCCTCCTCTGATCATATACAGGAATAAAGTACATTTTAGGACAAATATGTACTCTCAGTTAAACTAAGGTGAATTGATTTGAGTAGAATTGCAAGATTGTACTAACGTAAATGAAAGGAGAATTTGTCAGTTTTGCACAAAATGGAATTCTGAATTGTATGTTATCAGTGTCTAAGGACCTGGCATGGTCCATTTCTCAGTCTTACATCTGTAATCCTACAGATGATGTTCAGAAACAGTCATAGTTAAACAAAAGAAATTTTATTAATCCAGTTACAAAAAACTAGGCATATGAATATTTTAATGAGGTTGAGGAAAAATGTGACATTGCTGCATTTTCAGTAATTCTATTTTTCCTATTGAAAGGACATAGGGAAGAAGAACATTCAGATCAGATCACATAACAGGTATGCATAATCACAGAACTGTAGGATCTGAGAATGGTTTGGAGAGAGACCTTAAAGATCATCTAATTCCAAAGCCTCTCTCATGGGCAGGGATAATTTCCACTAGATAAGGTTTCTCAAAGTCCCATTCAGCCTCACCTTGAACCCTTCCAGGGATGGGGCATCCATATCTAAGATAATAAAAGGAATAGAATATACAACAGAATACAAGAAGTGTTTGGACAGCTCTGTGGAGAGATAATCTGTATAATTACATTCAGGATATTTAACTTAGGTATTTTTCCTTTTTCAAATAGATTTAACTTTCCTCTGTAGGCAATATTTCTGCTACTGATAACCATGGGAGTACATTCTGCAACTATTTTGGTCATCATATTGATTGTGGCTATAATTGTAACTGGGAGGGACAGAAAGAGCACAATAAACTTACTGTAAGGCTCTCTTAAGAGAAAGGAATATTTTTGTAATGTTGTGTAATTACTATTCTGATTATGTTAAAAATAAAAAAATGAAATAAAAATAACAGTTTGAGATGTTTTAAAGCTCTTCATTTTGGGTACTGCATTACAGTAATTGTTAATTTAAATGTGTTGATTTTGGTTTGTTTTTTTTTTTTTTATTTTCTCCTTTGTTTGGTCGGAAGGAATGGATATGTATATTCTTTAACATAGCTAGCCTTTGGATAAACAATCATTTTTAAAATATAACTCAATCACTTTCACTTAGACAATTAATTATGGAATCTACAAAGTAAATCTTAAGTGGAAAGTAGGGGAAAAAGAAAAAAATTACCCTAAACCACACGTGCATATGTGTGTGTATGCAGAGGAATTCACTGAATGTGATGTGACACCCAACCAATGGATCGTTAGCTTACCAATCTTAAATGAAAACTGTCTGAAATTTGGGAAATGTTCAAGACCATTGTGCTGGTTTTGCCAGGAAGTTGCTTTTTTCAAGGAAGTTGTAGTCAAACCAATTAGTAATCAGGTTTGAATATTGACACCTGGTGTACCACCTGGGACAGAACATGTCTCTGATAACACAGGGGGTTAAAAGCAGAGAACTCCCAGAAGAGCTCTCCCTTTCCTTCCTCCTCTGGACAGAGCAGCTCCTCCGGGTGTGGGCCGGGAGGGAGCAGGCCTCAAGGCCCCGGCCAAGGCCTGATGTCACCATGGGGGAAAAGAAACCACTGGACTGCAGACTGCAAAGTTCGTTGGTGAGCTCTGCTGAGAATTCTCTCCTCCGGGCCTGCTGCTCTTCAGCCTTTGAAATCTGACACCATAACTACAGTAGCTGCTGGGGGAGGAAAGAAGGAGGGTGAAGCCAGCCTGGCAGGCCGCCGTGAGATGCTCACCTTCCCCCCCGCAGCGTGTTCCAGCACCTGCAGCTGAAATACCTCCAGCCACTGCCCAGGGAAGAATCATCTGTGGATGTAGGAGAATGTTAACTCTTTTTTAGACAGATGAAACTTTGCAAAGCACTAGTCCTCCCTGATCTGGGAGAGATAAGGTGACAGATTTGAGACGTAGCATGAGATCTGATGTCAGAGAAGGCAGAGTGGGGTACATAGACAGAAGGGAGATTAGAACTGTAGTTTAAATTCTCTTTAAAGCCAATGGAGACTTTTTGCCTTGTAAATCATAGACTTCCAGTAGGGAGATTGCATTCTAATTTGTCTATGAATAAAGCATCAGTGTTGATGTTGAGTGGAACTGGAACAGAGAAGGAGAATAAGCAGAGAAGACCCCTTGGCCTCAGGGTGATGCAGTAGCCTCTGTTCCCAGGAACTGGATGCAAGAACCTTGGTTTTATGTTAAAACTGCATGTCTTTAAAATGATACCCTAAGGGCCGTGGCCCATCGGTTGCGGCTGTGGGGAAAGCTACATGAGATGGGAAGGATGTCAGGATGGCAGATTCTGTCCGGGCAGGGGGCCTGTGGTGACATGAAGACCACAAGAGGAGTGTATTTCTTGTGGGAAGGAAATCTCCATGGCTGAAAGAGAGTCTCTTTTCTGTTGGTGAACTGAGAAAAAAATTATTCCAGGGGTGGTAACTGACTGAAAAATCTTAAGTTCTTTCTCTTTGTGTTTGTCAGTGAGGATGTGAACAGTGGATAGGAAGAGGAGTGTTTTGATGGTTTCATTTTGGATTCTTGTTTTTTTTCTTTCCTCTCTTTTAGTATTGGTTAATAAAGTTTTTGTTATCTTTAAGTTTTGGAGCCTGCTTTGTCCTTTCTCCTAATCATATCTCACAGCAAGTAGGGAGTAAACTACTACAGAAATAGTGCATTGACTGGGAAAACTTAAATTGGAAAATTGGCGAACTTGAAACCACTACAACCGTGTTCAAAGCCATGGTGAAAAATAACATGCTGAATCCTTTCCATAGAACGCTTTTTGAAGCAGGAAAATGTTATTTACAGGTTGTACCCAGCTTTAGACATTGACCAAAGGAAGGATCAGAGGCAACTTCATGGATTCTGCCTTCCTTGCACTGTTACTTCACCTGTTTTTTAGGAGTGCTATCTCTGTCCAGTCAGGGAGTCTGACACAGAGAATCACACAGAATGGCTGGGGTTTGAAGGTACATCTGGAGATCATCAGATGCAGCTTTCCTGCTCAAGCAGGGCCACCTAGAGCTGGCTTCCCAGGACCATGTCCAACTGAGTTTTGAATGTCTACAAAGATGGAGACTCCATAAAATCTCTAGGCTACTTCTGCTAATAATCAGTCAACTTCAAAGTAAAAAAGTGTTTCCTGATGTTCAGACAGGACCTTCTGTATTTTGGTTTGTGCCCATTCCCTCTTGTCATACCACTGGTCTGCCTTACATCCTTCCCTTCAGAAGGGAAGTGATGAAATTCCCCATGAGTCTTCTCTTCTCTAGGCTAAACAGTCATAGTTTCCTCAGCCTTTCCTCATGAGAAATGCTCCACAAGTGTGCCAGGGAAAATAAAAGTTTTATCCTGTTCTCTCTCTGATCCATTTTGTACCTTGCTGCTTGCATACAGATTTTTCAGGTGTGTTGCTCCTTCTACATCAATTCTTTCAAAATATGAAACACATTTTCTCCCAACTGAAGTTGTTGCAGAAGTGCTACTGACATCTATTCTAAGTACTTCATCTCTGTAACCTCTACCCTTTCATATAAAATCCCATTAAATTGTTCTTTCCTTTAAACATTGTTCTGTTTCTGATGGATGACTTACAGGCCTGTGGATCTCTGCAAGGTGTTGCTAGTCTCCAGGAAATGTGCTAGGATGATTCAACACTTACAGGGAGAGACTCTTTTCTTCCCCATGCCTCTTAACTCTTCCTTCTCAATACTTATAAGTCCCTAACATCTGAAAGATGCTGTCCATGTCATTCCCATCTAATCCTGAATCATTGAATTCTCCTGTGACCTTTTACTCGACTGAACTGTGTTAAGTATGTTTCAGTCCTTTGGTCACAGTTCTTACCTGAGTGTCTTTTCCAGAGTCTGCTTCTAAAAAAATACGATTAACAGGTACCATGGTATAAGACAAGAAAATATGAACAGCATACAGAATGAATCTTAGATGCTGAGAGACATTAAAAGTTATATTCCAGGGGCTGTGGGACAAGCAGAGCTCAACTGGTCAGCTTCTAAGTTTCCTGGGAAACTAAGCACAACCATCTGCAATTCTTGGGTTGGATGACCTCTCATTTTTCCTTTGAAA
The DNA here is from genome assembly GCA_013398275.1 of Promerops cafer. Lineage (NCBI taxonomy): Eukaryota > Metazoa > Chordata > Aves > Passeriformes > Nectariniidae > Promerops > Promerops cafer. The sequence goes on along the minus strand of VZSE01015368.1, from coordinate 643,806 downwards.
ATTTGAGCCTGTTACCTTTGCAATGTTTGCAAATTGCTGAAAGTGCTAAGCAATATTTTGTTTTCAGCTGTTGTGCTTTCTGAGGACTCACCACTCAGAGAGCTCTAGGTGCTCTGCTTAATTGCTCTGTTCTTAAGATCTACTGTGTTATTTTGTTGTTCAACTTAGTTTACTGGAAATGCCATGCTGCATTATGCTATGTTAATATTTTAAGGGTTTTGTGACTCCCGATGCTGTGTACCAAATATGAAAACATCTATTGTTGTTTTACAGCCTGTAAGTTTTAGATTGCTTTGGTTTCTCTGTCTGTGTATTACTATGGTCCCTAAAAGGTAAACATATATAAACAAGGGATCAGTTCTGATTAGCTTCAAACTTGAACTCAGCTTAACATCAGGCTTGCAAAGTCTATTTATAATTTGTTTTAGCATAGTACCATGGTTGTGGACATAATTTTTCTTGGAATCTATGTCCTTTAAAACATCAGCATCAGATACAACTGTGATGTCTGCCAATCCTTCTAGTGTGATCCAATGCACTTTGGAGGATCTGCATAATACTAATTATGTCTGTAAGTATATCCAACTACAGGCCTGTATGCAGTGTGGCAACATTTTCATAGATGATAGTTTATTTAATTCAAGGTGCCAAAAACTATTTTAATATAATAAAAAAGAGCATATTTGCAGTGGGATAAATTAACTTCACATTCCTCACGCCTATGGACTACCTAGTGGAAGAAGGAAAACAAGACTGTTCTTTAATTTTTGCATTCCTGGTTCTCTTCAGATTCCTGGAACTACTAGCTCTGTCTGCATTTAAGGAGGGTCTCATTTTATATTCTGACCAGTTCAGCAGGTTGTATTGCTCTTCCTGCCTGTAGCAAGTGATGCTTCTGTCTGTCAGAAGCAAGTTCCAAGCTCCAAACAGCACTGTCTCCTGTTTTATGGTGCCTTATTGACAGCCTGCATTTTTGGGCTGGCCTCAGATAGTTTTAGTGTCATCATTGTAACACTCATATTTCTCTGCTTATCAGAATTGCTAGGATTACATTGTGTCTGGCTCCACAGTCCATCTGGAATCAAATTGGTCACTGATCTAATATTGCAGTTTATCAGTGTTGCTTGAATTACATTGCAGATGACTCTGTGTACCAGCTAGAATTGAATTGGTCATTAATCTAATAACATCATTGCAAATGTGGCAGCTGAATGGTTGCATCCTTATGCAGTTTCTGAGCACTGGATATCTTTACATTTGCTAGTCAAAATGCAGTTACCTTTTTCAATGAAGATTTCTGCTCAATCACTGCTTGTATTTTCTTTTTTTCTTTCATTTCAGAAATCACTTTAGGACAAAAAGTGGTTTTGATTCAAAACCCTAAGGTCATTACTGAAAGACAAGACATTGTTCTACTCCTTTCCATGTTATTTTCCAGTGTAATGATCAGACTGAGAAAACTCCTTTAGTTTCATCTAATATTAATCAAAAGTTACCCACTAAAGTAAAATTTTAAAACTTGCTGCCAGGGGAAAGGGGTATGCATTTTTAGAAAGCTGTTAATCCCACTTGTCTTTGATTGAGAATGAAATGATTCACCCAGTAAAGAAACTTGTTTTTCCACTAATTACAGATGGACAGTTAGAGTATGTCTAATTTTTATGTAGCTAAAATTTGATGTGATGAATTCTATGTTCTATTTCCATGGTTCTTTTCATTTAGCCTATATTTTTTTTTGTAAATCCCCAGCTGGTTTGGTTTGTTGCTCTTGCTGGACAGTACAGTCTGCTCTGCTCTGGCAAAGCATTCTCTATTGCTCAAGAAAACCTTCCATCACCTGGAGTTTCTTGTCCCACAAGGGAAAAATATTTCTTAAAACCCAGATATTTTAGAGAGTTACCTATGGATGTCAGGGTTCTAAGATTTGTAACATAGCTACACTGTCTTGTGCATTTAAGTTTCAAGTAAAGTCTTCCATCTCTGCAGTCTTTTTCTGTCTGTGATCAGTTGTTATCCAATAACAACATCAACTGTTTCAATATCCCTTTCAGTATTTCAGTGAACAGTTCCTGAGTTTTTTACCTCAACCCGACTCCTCCCACAAAGGAGTTTTGCCTTAATTTCTCTCATATTTATTCACTGCATTGAATTATTTACTCATTTGGGCATGGCATTCTCTATACAAATGTGGCTTCTCTTACAGGTGGATTCTCAGGTTATGACAGTCTCTTTCCTGTCTCTGTCTTATCTGTGTGTTTGTCTTAACATCCTGTTGAGACTATCAGTACAAGGTCTGCCATGCTCCTAAATCTGAGCTACTGCCTTTTCAAGACAAAGCCCTGGAGAACAGTCTAAAATGCAGCTGCCTTTGCAGCCACATCCACATATTTTATGCTTCCTCTGTCCTCCAAGAGCCCTCTGGTACATCCTTTCTTGTCCTTATGGGTAAGCAAAGACTCTAGCTCTGTGCTCTGCACCAGGAAAGAATGGAAACACAGGTCTAGTAATCTCTTGAACCATTACAAGGATATTCATGAGGCAAGAATATACCTCATAAAACCAAGGCTGAACATGGATTTATCCTGCATAGTTTCTTTTTAGAAACAAAGCCCTATTGAAATGACATTATATAGCCAATTAGTCCAATGGACTAGAATTTGGTTTTTCAAATGAAATGGCAGTTCTGTCTCCTTTAAGTGCATTATTTCTCCTAAGAAAGAAAATCCACAAAGAAGAAAGGAAATGAAAGGAAAGTTTTCTCCTCCATCTTGGTAAAAGAAAAGAAATAATGCATTTTCTTGTATATCAGGACAATTTTTTTCCATCATGTCATTATCTCAGGCCATCCCTGTCTCCAGCTGACAAAACAGTGTCTTTGGGAGTGATAATGAATCTTTAAAAAAATCTGTTGTTGTAATAAATAAAAGTGGCATGTAATAATTTTAATTCTTTGCATTTTAATATTTCTTTCTGTATTTTTTTGTTTGTTACTGTTCTCAGGGAAAATGTTGTAATTAATAATTACACACTGATTTCCCCTTCTTCTTCAAGTAATTTCCTAACCTCTCTGTAAGTGTATTATTGGCTAGTATAAAGTTTTAGTATTAGCCAAACAGGAAGAAATATTTCTCTTTGTCTCTTACGACTCATCTGATTTTATTTTTCTATTTCTTTTTCACTGTTCATTAAAAAGTATTATTTATCTCTACTATGGAAAGCCTTCCCAGAACATCAATGGATATGGTAATAACTATTGGGAATCGACAGAAAAAAAAAATTAGAAATAAAACTGTTAACATTTTCCATTTGACCTTTTTTGGTTGCTGTTTTTAAACACTGCCTTTAATTTGTCTTCAATGATAATATGAATTTTTTACTGGAAGACTCAGATATGTGCTTTCAAATACAAATGCTTCAGAAGGGTAAAGAGGATAGTTCCACCTAAGTGTCACAAAAGTAGTATTCTTATTACCAAAGTTGATAAATAGAACTTGAATCAATATGAAAAAAAAAGAAAAAACAGAATCTGGCTAGAGTTGTTTCCTTCAACTGGGAGTCGAGTGAACAGGTGAGCTTGTGAAAAGATGAGTACCACTGTGAAACAGTAAGAATGAAGTACTACTCCAACAATGGTAAAGTTAGAACTCTTCAAAACCCACAATGGTTTAAGGATATAAATTTTTAACCAAGTTGATAACTGTTCCAAAAATGAATATGGTCTAGTCTACACTGGGAGTTGGGAAAATGTATAATTTCTGATACATTTGGTCTTCTGTCATCAAAGATCATGCTGACAGCTGAAATTCTCCTGCAGATCTGCAAATGACTCAGCACAGAGGTGGGAACTATCACCTCTGCTAAGTCAACAGAAAAAGATACAGAATAAATCAGCCTGGGTGTTTTGAGACACATCACTAGTTCATGAAGATTGCTTCAAAAGTACAGGTGTAAGCTGAGTCAAGACCCTCCTGAAAAATTAGGTGCATTTCTTTCTGACAACAGTTTTCTCATTCTGTGTTGCTGCAAATCACCCTCTGGTCTGTAAAAGAGGACTGGAAAAGGACAGACAGAAAAGCAGAAGAGTCAGGTTTGTCCATTTTCTATTGGAAACCTGAAGGGTAATCAGGGCTCTTGGAGAACTGCAATTGCTCCTTACCTGCCACCAACAGCAGAGTGCTCAAACACATGTCCTGATGAGAATCTTGATGCTTTCTGACGACCCTTCTGCTTTGTTGGCTGGCCTCTTTATAGCATGTACCTGAAGATAAGAACATAAGTCAGTGGAACAATGACAAAATCCAGGGTAACTCCAAAACAAGTTATTATCTTTAGAAAGATCTGTTTGAAAATTATGCAAGCAATGCATTACATACAGTAGTGGAAAGAACTCCATCGAAATGGTGATGGAAGCTGCAACCTCACTGCATGGCAAGGAGGACAATTTCCAAGCCCCTCTTCCTCTATTAAGCCTTCCCTTGGCATATTTTTCTGCCACATTGTGCCATGTAGATACTAAAGTAAAATAGGCAAAGCTAGGCATGTCTGGAGACATCTTTGAAAGGTAACTGGAAATGGGAACCAGCTCACATATTTCTGAGCTTAATGTTGCATGAAGTTGTCACTTAGACCATGGCCTAATACCTTGGACTTCATGCCTAGGACACTTGTTTATCAGGACAATTTATAGAAAGAAAATTAAAGAAACAATTTATTCCCATTGCAATTCTTGGTTTGGCGAACCTTCCTGAAGTTCTTCTTTGAAGACAGCTATTTTGCTATAAGAGGGTTCCACACTGTTACCTTAAAGTGAAGACCATTCAAAATTGAAATAAATTAACATTGGCATATGAACAGCTTGGAGAAAAACAACAAACCATATGAAAAAGAATCAGGCAGCTGCTATGTGAACAGAAAAAAAAAAAAAAAAACCAAACCAAGAAATCCATTTGCAGAAGTAAAAGCATTAAAAGCAGCAAAATAATCAGACTAATGGAAAAAAAATGTCAGATGAATGTAGTATTAGTGGAAGATGAGGATGTAATTCACAAGTAAGATGAAATTGTTAAGAGTGTGGATCAAGATACATAAACCCTAACATCACAAAGCAGGCTAACCTCAAAATATTGAATATACCAAAAGAAACAGGAAACTATCCTGAAAAAAAAGAAAAGAAAAAAAAAGATGAGTGCCAAAAGAAGCAGAGCCAAAAGAGGATATTGTTAACAAGAAGACACTGAAAAAAAATCACTGCTATTGTGAAAAGGACTAAGTTTCAACACATTTTTTTTCTTTTTTTTTTTTTTTTAAGTTCATAATGCACAAATTTCAGCCTTTTGTTTTTCGGTGAAAGCCCTTCAGGATCACAGAAAGGAACTACTTCCATGTCTCTGTTGTGACTATTACATTCAAACTGGTAAATTGACAGCAACCTGTCAGTTACTCTTAATTCTCTCTAACTCTCTGGGTAAAACACCCACAGGGTGTGGCAGGATGGCTGAACACTGCTCCATACCCATGGCGGGGTCCTTTATCCTTGCCTTTGCCGTGGGGGCATGAGATTTCACAGGCAGGAAACAACAGTCTGTGACAGTGAGGGAAAAGTCTCCACCCAGACCATTTAGACAGTTCAGGAAGGCAAGTAACAGTGGAAAATGATAATTGTGTGAAATAAACCTGTAATGAACCAGCTTGCTCATCACTTCAATTTTTAAGACACCATTTGTATCCTCTGATTGTTTCAATGGGTGATGAATCACGATGCTCATGCCAGTTGCTCTCTTCTGGCCTGGGACAAGTGGGCACAGATCACAGGTTTAGTGTATACTGGATTCATTTTCTTATCTATGTATGGAACAAATATGTGATTATAGGATATTCCATTTTGTTGTAATATTTATTTCTATACATTTCACATAAACTGAAGTAAGAGAAGAATCAAAATTTGCAAAGTCCAGAATTAATTTAGCAGCCTTGGAGAAGTGTGGTGACTGATGCCCTTAAACCAAATCAGTGAAATAAATTTAAATTCCTGTTCTGATGTGCAGAGCTCCCACGTTTGGAGTAGCACTGGCACAGGGTGCTCACAGTTGGTTCAGCTGATGTCACCAGAGGCTGTGGGTGCTCCGTGTACTGTCTGGCACCACTGTGAACACAGTCCTTGCAACAAATTGATGCTGTGAGGACTTAATGATTTCTTTTCGTGACCAGCGAACTGCACCCCACTGTCACTATAGCAATAATTCACACTCCCCTCAATGTTCAAAACTAGCCCAGCTAGGAGTCCTACTTCTCTGTGTATCTATGTGGTACAACTATTCTGAGCATATACTTACTGCATGTTATTTACATTTAAAGATTGACTCATAGAATATCCTGAATTGGAATGGACCCACAAGGACCATCAAGTCCAACTCCGATTGATTTTATTTATTGATGGAATTTATTAGATCAAATTGAGGAAAAATTGAAGACAAAATGGAAATCCACTGAAGAATTAATGATCCTTCCATAACATTACACTGAATATAGTCTTTTTGGTGACTCACTTCCATTATTTACGTCTCCCTACCTGATGATAAAGGACTGTATACAGCTTTTGCCTGTCGTTTGGTTACACGAGACTGTATGTCTTCCTCCACTGGAATTTCTGTCTGCTGTGTGCATTGAAAAATATTTGCTTTACTGAATTTCTGTACAATGTGTGTATGTCTTCAAAAGGTCCTAGTTTTGCTCCTAATTTTATATTGTAGCACTTTATATCTGTGTATGATATAACAAAGAAATAGATTATCTGAGGAGTCGCTTCAATGCTTTCTCAGGTGGGAAACCCTAAAAAAGTATATTCTTTGATGGTAAGCATGTATAGAAAAGAGAAGGTTCTAAAATGTGTTCTCCCGGATTTGAGTGGTAAATAAACCGAAAACCACAGTGCTTTACCATATAAAACTTGTTAAGAAGAATTAACGTATAAACAAGCTTAAATCTAGTGTGATGCCAAAATAATTTTCCCTAAAGCAGTTCATAGTTCAGGTTTTGTGGGACTTTTTTCTTCCACTTTAGTGAGAAAAGACTTTGGATGGATCATTTAAAAAAGAAACCAAGTTTCTTACGAATTGTAATATAATAATAGATGTTTACAGGAAGTTAATGATAATATAACTTCTTCTTGGAGGAGAACAGGGAAAAGTCAATTAAAAATAAATAAAATGGCCTCAGAGTTATTTTGGGTTTTACATGGAAACAATGGAAGCAGAGTTAATTTCAACTACAAACAGATAAACAAATTTCCCTTACTAGTAAAGATCGCTTTGGGACATCTGTAGAGCTAGCTGACAGCCTGTCATATTATTCTCCTGCTTTGCCTTTTTCCTTATTGGAGGGTGTCTCCATGTCCTCTTTAATTAGGTCGATCTTCCTCCTAGATCAATGACTCTCAGATTCAGTAATTGCTGTATTTCAAAATTATTTTTTATTTCTGGTGCTCTGTTGGCTGGCTATACTGTAATCCCCAAATCAAATTAATCCAGTAATCAGTGGTTCTAAAATAAATCATTGAAATCAGCTTGAGATTTCTAAGGTTTCAGACAAAGCCAAGAAGCAATGGGTCAGAAAATATTTTCTCTGCTGTTTGCATATTACATATGGCTGGCAGTAGCAGCTTGCATGTTCTTTCCCAGAACTGAATGGATCATATAAGCAGGGTTTCTTTTTTTTACACGGTGACTTCATGTTCTCACTTTGTTTTTCCACATGGACCCTCAAATAAAAATATTTTCAGGGATAAATCAGTATATGCTTTTTTGTTATGTAACATAAACAGACATCAACAACAGTTCAGATGGCATTATATACTGAGGAGGAGAGATTCAAAGCATAAGGACTTCAAATGAAAACTGAGAGCTTAAATAAAAGTTGTACTTACGAAAATCATCCTCCAAATATGTTCACACAGAAAAATATATTTGCTGTAGCACTTTGACTTAAAATTCATTATAAGAATGTGAAGGAATTATTGTAATACCTAATGACAGAAATAAATTGCAGAAACTGAAGTCGATTCATTATTTCATCTGTGGATATTTCTTTTCAGTGTGCTCATATCTGAAATAAACTGCTACAATTATTGGGCTGTTTAATTACTTCATAACAATACGGTGTCCTCCAATTTCTTACAATGTAAATTATGTGAGATTAGTTGCGAGATGCATAAAAAGAAAAGTTAACTGATTTAAGATACTTTGATTTATTTTGAGCTACCAATTTAATCCATTTTAGATAACGGTAGAAAAATTAAATATGTGCAATAAAGATTCTGCTAAACTAAAAGAGATTAGAATAAAAATTATCAGTAAATATTATCAGAATGCTTCTTCTTTTTCTGTTTCCACTATTGTAGAGATAGAAATGCTATGAAGAAAATGCAAAACTTAGCAACATATTTAAATGATGAATACAGAAGCCTACCAATCCACCTAGCTGGGTGTATTTGGCTTATAAGAACTTGAAGACGGGTCTGGCTTTCTCCAGTCTATGGGTGGATGGCCTCCTGGAAATCCTAATTACTGTAGGCAAGAACAAAGAACTCGATCAACTCTACAAAGTGCTTCTGTACTTGCTGAGTGAATGGATAAAAGGAGAGGGCAGAACGTGCAGAAAAGTGGGGAGTGAAAAATGACTGTGATTCAGGCACCATGAAGAGCACTAGCTAACCAAGAGGAATCAGGTTGAAAAGCTGTAAGGTTAGAAAAGAAATCCTTCATGTTTTTTACCACTTTGGTCTCATCCTTAGAACGTAAAGAGTCAGAAACTTGAGCCTATTGTACAAGAAACCCTAGCAAACTCATGCAAATTCTTTAAAGTCATAAAGGAAACCAGAAACAAATATTTTAGATGATGAAAATAAAATGGTTTTACTACAATCGGTGCTGTATTTCTCGTAGCTATTCTACCATCTTTGTAACAAGGAGATTTTGCTATGCATATTTGTCCAAGGTCTCTGGTTTTTATTTTCATTGTTTTATTTTTTTGGTTCTCTTTTTCAGAGAGGAAATTTAAACAAGTAATAATGACTTTGTTCTGTATTTCAGGATATTTTTAGCAAAAGGCACAGCATTAACACTATGGAGGAGTCTTCTCTCCAAAAGCTCAAACAGCTGTAATTCTACTGATGGTTGAAATGAAAAAACCCCAAAAGTTTGCAAATGACTTAAGAGGAATATTAAAGCAGGAGAGGGGGGAATAAGATGACTTGGGAGGCAGCATTCTGTGGACTAATTGATCTGAATTTGTTTGAAGACTCAAAGGAGCCATATGAGCATTCTATGGTTTCTGTATTCTGGGAAGGCTTTTCTTCTCTGTGTGAGATGCAATCAGGCTTTCTAGTTTTATATATTTATCTATTTTAATGGACAGCCAACTGTCTAAATGAATGTCACTGGTTCTAAATGAATGACTTGATGAAAATGTGATGTCTGTGTTCAAAATGGTAAATTTTAGGTTTTTGCAGTTAGACAGTATTCATGCTCTTGAATCTTTCTTGTCAATAAGAATGCAGGACTGACTTGAAAGAATCCACTCCTGAGTGGGTCAACAGTGAATGATGCAATGCCCAGGTTGGCTGGAACACACTTGACTAGCAGGAAATTCATAATGGCCATGGAAGAGGTTGCTGGAAGAGTGTCATGGAGAGCTAAATGAATCTGGAGTAAAAGATATGAGAAAAGTGCTAATGGACTGAATTTGTCTTCTGGATTTGCATATACTGGCAAAGCAGAATTTCATAATGGCAGCAATTTCATAAAAAAAACCACTGGTACAAGTGCCCCTCCTCCTGCAAATCAAGAAAAATGCTTCAAGCTATGTGTAGGAAGAAGCAAATCTCATTAGGAAGTCTGGAAAGTTTAGGAGCATAACCCATGTTACAAAGAGACTTTGTCTATTATATGTACAACTAAAACTGTCTACTTTTCAATCATTTTAAAAGAAGTTTGTCATCTTGGGGCGCTTTCTTCTAAACAGTTCTCTTCTAAAAAAGCAACTTTTTGTGGGAAGCCGTGTGTTAGTCTCCACTGATTCAACAGTCCCTTTGTGGACACCTGCTGCTGTTCCAATTCAAGGGCAAATGCATCCACCACTATCCTTAAATTTCTCATTATACACTTGTAGCTACTGATTTCACACTAAGGATTGCAGAATATATTGATTGATTTCCTGTATCAAAAATAGCATGGTCAGCAGGACCAGGGCAGTGATTGGCACTGGGGAAGCCACAACTCAAATCCTGTGTCCAGTTCTGGGCCCCTCACCACAAGAAGGATATTGAGGGGCTGGAGTGAGTCCAGGGAAGAGCAATGGAGCTGGTGAAGGGTCTCCTCACAAATCCTGTGAGGAGCAGCTGAGGGAGCTGGGGGTGTTTAGCCTGGAGAGGAGGAGGCTCAGGAGGGACCTTATCAGACCTTATCACTCTCTAGAACTGCCTGAAGGAAAGCTGTAGCCAGGTTGGGGTTGGCCTCTTGTCCTAGGCAACCAGTGCCAGGACAAGAGGAAATGGGCTCAAGCTGTGCCAAGGGAGGTTCAGGCTGGACATTAGGAAGAATTTCTTCAAAGGGGCAGTCAGGCATTGGAACAGGCTGCCCAGCAGGATTGGTGGGACCACCATCCCTGGAAATGTTCAAGAAGAGACAGGATGTGGCTCTTAGTGCTATAGTTTAGTTGACAAGGTGGTGCTCAGTCAAGCATTGGCCTCTATGATTTTTGAGGTCTTTTGCAACCAAAATGATTTTTTTATTATATTGTTCTCAAACAATTTTTTGTTCATTGCTCCTATAGGTTCAAATCAAATGAAAAAAGAAGGAAAGCCTCTATTTCAGTGTTAGGTGCAGAGAATAGAGTTGTTGAAAAGTATTTGCACTTTCCCCCATGGCAGATTCTGACACAGTAGTTTTCATGCTGGCTTGTGTCGGCACAATACATGCAAAATGACTGGGAAAACACCGTCAATTCCCTTGTTTCAGAAGATTCAACTGACACATCTGAAGCATGAGGAAACTTAAACACCAGCTCAAAGATGGAGAAATCAAAGGGAAATCAATGCAACACCTTGTTTTGTACTTTCAGCTCTGGAGAAATTGTGCATTATTCTGGAAAAAAAAAAAAAATTGAAGGAATTCCCCTGATACGCAAAGAAAAAGAGAACATCTCGAGCAAAGGAAGTAGAAATATGGATGCAAATTACTGTTTTTCTGGTGCTGAGGCAACTGTAAAGGCAATGTTATTTAAGAAGCATAATATAGTAGAGATGAATCATTTCTTCTCAGCTTTGGAGACAAATCTGATATAAGTAGATCTAAAAATATTTCAACAAAGCTGTTTGGAGATGGGACTTTGTCTTGAAGTGTGAAGCGCTGGTGTGAGAGAAAATTTAGATGTCAAAGATTTGACAAAGATTTGACATTTCATGCAAACTGCTCATGAAAATACATCTCTACGCAACCCAAGGCGTGGAAAGCAGAAGTCATTCACTACGGAAAATATAAACAGCAACCATCTTCAAAACTTACCAGCCTTGTGTTGTATGCCTGATCTATGCCTCCTGCACCATTAATCATTGCATACACATTTAGTTTTGTTTAGAAAAAAATCTAGGCAAAATATATATTTTAGCTTGAACCTGAACATCTGTATTTTGTTTACTTCAGTAAAGACCATGGTGGAAATTACAAAAGTAATGGTTCTGGTCATTGCAGAAACAGGTGTCTAATGAAACTGATTCCAGTAAAGATTTGGTAAATTCCATTGTTTATTTTCATAAATAATTTGTGCTTCTGCAAGTCTTACAACTTTATTTTGAGGTTGAATTATGCAAATATACAATAAAACTCTAATTAAACCTCAATATTTTTTTTTTACAAGATTTTCAGCTAGACTTATAGATATAGAGAATACCAAATGATGCAAGGAAGTATAAAAACCAAGGCAAAATTATGAGTAGCAATAAATGTCAGCAGGAATAGCCCCAATAAAAGTCAATTTTAGATGTCAATTTTCATTAAAATTAAAGCTGAATGCTAGATATGATTGACAACTTCTGTTATAAGTTCTAGGATTTCAAATAACTTCATTTAATAGTCACCAGTATGAAAAGTAATGCATATTATATTATTCCTTGTATCTGAAATGCCATTCAGGGAGGTTCCAGAACTAAGATATAGGTAAATGTCTGACTTCCTGTAGGGATCTACATCTTAGACTCACACTCTCCCTCTGGTATAAATTTATTACAAACCTGAATGAAGACGGAATAATTTCACACTTTTGGATATGTCTTCCAATTCATACTTCGAGAAACAGCAAAAAAAAAAGGTTGAGCAATGAGCTGCTCATAGTCATATATGAAAGCACAGAAAAATTCTCAGGGAAAAAAAAGCCCAGAACTGATGCAATGCAGTGATGTAATTGCTCAAGATTTCTTATGACAGTTTTGTACTCTGCTGTCAGTGGTATCAGCAAAATATACTGGAGAAGGAATGTTCCTCTAGCATTCCCTGGCTCTTTCCAACCCACCCTTATCAACCCTTTTCTGACCCGGTTATCCCTCAGATTTTGTTTCATAATGATTGAACAAATCTTCATAACAACATGGGACGGTTTAATACAGTTTCAATAGGATCCAGAGACCCTCGTCAGACAGCTGTGTGACTGCTGATGTGACTGATGTGTAACCTCACCAAAGGACACCCTATTAGCACTTACTAAAAGGGCTAAAAAGTATCTTTCCAGTTATGGTTAATATCATTGCAGAGTTGAACAGTGAAAGAGCTCCATGGAAAACAGGGAAGCATGTTAGTCCCCAGTGCCAACTTAGTTTCTAGTATTAATGAACAGCACTAAGGGAATATCATCCCTTTCTTTCTGCATTTCATTAGAGGAACTCTCAAAAGCCTGGAAAGCAGAAACAAGAGCTTGAAGAACTTGTGCCTTGGTTATGTTTAAAGAAAATGCAAAATTATGCCTGATTCTGTCCTGCTTAATGTTTATTCATAATTAAATCTGACCTTAAGGCAGAGTTGGAAGGAAATACATGTAAAAATTATCATTAAGTAAATATTTCTAAGAAATTTCTGTTAGGAACACTTCCTGTTTCAAATTAATTTCTGATGTGTTTAAGTTCCTGGTGGGTTGGTCTTAAAAGAGAATTCTAGTTTATTAGAATGCAAGAGCAAAGAATATTTTAATTTCAAAGAACTCTACTAAAATAGTGATAAAAAAGGCATTTTGAAGTAACCAATGTGATGGTTTGCCTAAAAAACCTTTTGTACATACTTTGGCACATATTACTGAATACTGTTTTTTCCACGAGACAAGAATTACCTTTTATTGGTGTTTAAATCTCAATATTGAAAATTACTGAGAAAACTGAAAGTTCTTCAAATGTATTTCTAGGAGAGGTGTAAGACAGGTATCCCAATAGATTTTTTAAAATACGGAATAACTCCAGAAAAGATGTAAGGAAGAATGTGAATTTTAAATAAATTTTGAAGGTCAGTGACCTTTTTCCACTCAACATCTAAAACACTGTAAATGTCTGACTTTAGCAGAGTCTGTGAGACAAGCCAAATTAGAGACCTACTTTTCCTGGGCAATCAATGAAGAGATGAAGGTCTTTGGCAAGCACCTACTGGCAGGTGCTATACACAGGGATTTGAAATAGTTATCCTCAAGAGTTAAGATCTTCAGTTGAAGATTTTCAAAGAAAGAGCTCATTTATATTGAAAGAGCACCAGATGTTTGCAATGCACACCTCTTTGTAATATCCCACTGGTTCACATCCATCTGGCATCAGTGAGTAGTATTTTCCAAGAAAGCTCTTCATATCTGTATGGAAGAAATACGAAGATTGTTAGAAATAAGCTCTTGAAATTCCTCCTCAGAAGATGCTGATTCAACAAATGCAGGTATTTTAAGAGAAACTATATCACAAAAAATCTTGATTGAAAATTATTGAACCGTTTTCATCTTAAAAAGATTGAAATAATATGTATATATTTTTATGACTAATATGGTAATTTTCTATCAAATACAATGCTAAGCCTCTTTTCCACCTACCTTATGCATCATTGATGTAAAGTGTTAGCAATACACAGAAAGCAAGTATGTTTTAAGTCAAAGCTTAAATAAAATTTTCACCTCTGGGTTACTGTATCAACTTTAGAGTTAATTTAACAATTTCCTACTCATTTGAAAATAGTATCTTTGCTTGTTCTATAGTTACTTGAAAGAAAACTATCTACACTGCTTAGCTTCTACCTACAGTGTAGGTATTAGGCTTTTATAATTTTTTAAATCCAACTAAATTTAATAGCTAATTTAACATTTGAAGTTTGGGGATTTCCAGAAAAATCTTTCGTACTCTTCTCTACTTAAACTCTAACACTCAGCCAAGATATTCGGAAGCTAGTGATTTATTCTAAGCTGTGAATGTGCACTGGGGAAGGTTCTCTACAGGTTTTTTCACTAAAAATCCCAATTATTTCTCCTCTTGATGCAATTTTGACACTTCTAGTAATGATGAGATTTCTGATGTTGGCTGACCACTGGTGCTCTATCTTCCAGGCTAGCTAAATCCATACAGGAGAGGTCTTAAATGACAAATATATTAAAACCTCAAAGTTATGAGACCTTGTTAGCTCTAGACTCCTATCACTACATCTTTTTTTTACAGATAGCATGAGGAGAGATAGACACCAGACCAGAGTGATCTCAGATAAATTGGGCATTGCATCTCACTTTTAACGCTTCAAAGTTTCAACCATTTACTCTGATTGAACTTTACAGTTCATTTAACTATATAATTAAAATTACATCCCAGTGTGTCTACCCATTCTTAACTTTTTCCTCTATTCTCTAATTGCCATACACTTTTTACTTTTCCCACAATCCATTAGGCTTCTATAATTTTTCTTCTCTCAGCTTATTCTGGTTTTGCTTCTCTGTGCAGTCACTCTGGATTGTCTTCCTGTCAGGAAATAAATTATCCTAAAATTTTGTTATGACTACTTATGCTCCATTTCAGTGATAGTATCCTAATAATCTCTTACTCTCAAGTGCAACACCCATGGAGTCCACCTTCACATACAAATCTTGACTCCATTTCTTTCCTGTAACATCAGAATTTCTGTTCCACTTATTTTGTAATCTTTCATGATATTTTCAATTTTCTTCCTTCTACTTACTTGCTTTCCCTGAAATATTATTATGCCTACCAACTCTTTGCAATTAAGTACTTCATTTGTTTTGCCTCACTCATTTGGGCCACTGGTGTGGTCCATTACTCTCCTAATTTATTTTTTTTTAATGTACAATCTCCATGATTTTTTCTGCAATTCTGATTCATTCTCACTACCTGAATCTGTCCTTTCTGGTTGGAGATATGTTGTTGACATATCCTTCTGTGTTTGTTGTCCATTGCCTCCCCTTCCTTAGCACTGAACCTGAGCTGGATGTACAAGAGCTGTTTGTCACTGTGGTCCCTCTCCTCTGGAAGGTGGATTTTTCTCAGTTTTTGCTGTCTTTTTCTCCCTCACTCACCACACGCAGTGACAATTACTTTGCAATCCTCCTGCTCTACTGTCTGGGAGGCCTGTAATGTCCTTCTCTCTTTTGCTCTCAGTTGTGTTAGCAAGAATGAATTCTCTGTCTTGTCTTCCTTCCTCCAACAAGCCTCCTGTGCTCTGACAGACAGCATATGAAGGTGATACAGAGACAGCTGTAGCTCCCTCAAGGAACCCTTTGAATCCTTTTTCTTGCAGCTGTTCAAGCCAGCCTGATGGGGCAGTGGGAATCAGCTGGGGGTAACATGAAGTAGGGTTTTTTCAGCTGGTAGTTGTCCCAAGTTTCAGCTTGGAGCATTGAGAAGGATAGAAGACAAGACAATGACTAGTTTGTCATGCTGAAGTGACTTTAGTTGTGAGGTATGCCCTCACTGAGTAATTAGCATCAAAGAGACATAAGCTAATTGATAAGCACAGTTTTGTAACAAAGACCTAAAATATTTACTGTGGTAAAGGATTCAGATCTAGAATGTCTAGATCTTTCTTCAACTGCTGCTTCAAGTTTCTATTTCTAATGCAAATAATTTCCAGTAATAGAGAGTTTACCCAGTTCAAATGAAAAATGTTACTTTAGTATGAAGATGACTGCATCACATAGAATGATGGATATTTCAGACGTGCACTAGGCAATTTCAGCTTCAGTAGAGATCCTGCTGCTTGGTGGTATCTGTTGTCTCTTGTCAGGGAAATTGATCTGATAGCAAGAGCCAAGCTCAGAGGAAGGATTAAAGGTCCCAGCCCTCTGATGTATCCTGCAAATGTCTCAAGGAGCCTTGGGTTATGTAGCACCAACTGCTGATCTCTAAGGAACAGGACTGAAGTCTTGGCTGGGTGTTATGAGTTTGTATTTAGTCAATAAACCAGCTAATGATGATTTCTCCAGACAGCCCCACAATACATCTTAGCTCTGTTCTGGATGAACCACTTCTCAGATAACTGAGTTTCCACAGCCAGTTGATATTTACTCTTGGCAAACACTGTTAAATAACGCAAAAAAGCAAGAGCTAACTTCAACAGCATGCTGCCAGTATTTTATAAGGCTGTCATCACAAAATTGTCCCCTCTTACCTGAGCTGGTACATGTTTGCCTACTCATGTAAATATAAGAGTTTGTTACTTCTGAGGATCTGATTAGCCTAAGCTAGCAAGACAACTCACATTGATTGGATTCTGCTGCGAAGTATATTTTCTTCTGATAAATTCAGTGATACTACATTGTTCATCAAGCAGAATTTGTAGAAAGCAGGAGAAGCAAATGGAAGAAAATCCAGTGATTTAATGCTCTTAGAAAGTATCTTTAAATATTAGACAACATCTCTTTCTCAGAGTCCTGTACCCACAGTACACTAAAATTCATCTTAGTGATTTGTGGCCTTGCATTTCTGTTTTAAAAAGTTGTTTATCAAAAGGAAGGAGAGTCAACTCTGCTATTTTTCACTAACTAAGAGGCAGGAACAGGAAAATACAATAGGAAGGATGTGGTTCATTCATAAACTACCATGGGACAATAGCAAAGCATTGCTTTCACACTACACTCAGTAAGGCTTGACATCTCTTGTAACCCTACTTATCAAAGTACTCCAATGGGCAAAGAGCATTTCCTTATGAGTGTCATAACGGGATAAACACCTGTTTCTCATTTTGATTCCACCCACAAACTATTAAAATAAGAAAGAATATGCAAAATATAGTTATTTGGAAATAGGTTAATCAAAGAGATGCCTTCTTTTAAAGAATCAAAGAAAAGGCAAAGAACACCTGCATGGCTTAAAAAGTAAAATGAAAAGGAAAAAAAGATCTTTTCCCTCCCCGTTCCTTTCATATGATAGACAGGTGCTTACCATTCTGCATAGAGTGCTGTTGTGAGTTTGATGGCTTCTTCAAGTTTTAAAGTGTTCCTCCCATGAGTGAAACACTGCATTGAAGGAATGAGACAGGAGCCCTTTTTTGTGCGCTGAAGTCACATACTTTCCATCCATCACACAGTTCCGGTCTCTGACTTTACTCTGCATTATTTGCAAAGTCAGAATTCAAAGAGAAAATGATTTGGTTGAGACAAGTAGCAGTGTTTCAGCTTTAGTTATAATCACAGACTGACTGCCACAAAATAGAGCCAGATTTTCTGAGCAAGTACAATACATATGGAGAAAAAAGAATAATTGAAAGAAACCAGAAAATAGAAAAAATACTTTAAAAGGAGATCTTGGCCTTCTAGACTGTTAAAATATTGGGTTAGTTTGACTGATGATGATGTCTCTGCATTTTGGGAGTTTCCCACATATTTGAGATCATCTGGTATGCTTCTAAGCATTGTGTTTTTCAATTTGAGTTATATTTCTAGTGATCTTAGTGGTGCATGCAACACATTTTCCGTAAATGAAGGAGAATATTTTCTCCTTTTCAGAAAAGGGGAAAAAAGTTACTTTTCCCAAACTGATCAGGTCAGGCAAATCAAATTAAGGAAATGAATGCAAAATTATTGAAGACATCAAATGATAGAGAAAAACAATAGATAAGATAGTTACAGCAGATTACCTTCCATCTGTAGCTAAAAATAAAAGATAAAAGAGTCCCTTGTGCCTTACCTCTATTATGTGAATGAGAGATATGCACATACAATTGGTTTCTGATTTATATCAGAAGAGGTTTTTAAATAATTAATACTTAAGCATTCTGTAATGTAAAGGGTGCAGACCAGTGTTTTCAGAATACCAACAAAATGGTAGTTGGTTTGTGGACACATGACTCTTTAGGACTCTTTTTAAAAATTAGTTCTTGATACAAGTAATGCTTGCACTAACATTGCAAAATTTTCCTAGTTTCTAAGAGCATACCAGCTTCTGGCATCTTCTCCCAGAAGCCACCCCTGCAGCACTCCCCCCACCACCACAGCCTTGTCACATAAACCCAATACAGCAACCTACAATATTCAGCTCTCCGTTGTCTATTGCTAAGCAGAATGCTGAATGCAGCAGAAGAATATCAAACTAAGCAATGATTCAGCACAGAAAGTAAGCACATTTGTGAGGTACTGGGACTCTTCAAGGACATAAAAGACACACGTATCTTTAAATGCCATAAAGAGACTGGGTCAAAGATTTTTAAATATGAGATTCACCTTGGTTGACTGTAACATAACTTACATAATGACTCCTTTGTGGATAAATCAGGAGAAATAAGATTATTAGTAAATTTTAATACCTTAGTCTCTTTTTGCTGCTTATTAAGTTCCCAAAATATTAAGTCTGATTTTTAAATAGAAAAATAAAATAAGAATATAAAATACACACAGTACTTTATTTAACTATTGATAGTATACAATTTTTTAGAAAGGATACTATCCCTAATTTCAATCACAATTACCTTCCCAAGTGTTGTGCTGTCAACCTGAAAAAAACTCTCCAGATGAATTTGAATTTTGGCAACCATCCAACTATTGGATCTTGTGACTTAAGTTAGTTGCAGAGTTCATTTATGTTCTGAGGGACTTATTCACAAATCTTTAATGAAACTTTATGTCAAAACTGTACAGAATTTATTTCTTTTTCTTGCCATTTGTCAGGGTCAAAGTACGTATTTCTGCAAAAGTTGCGGCTTTCTAAAACATTCAGGATGCCAAGTTCTTTGGCTTCAGAGTTGCACGAGTGAAGCCAGAAAATAGATGGATCTGGCACTTTCAAAATTGCTTAAAAATAGAAATATTACAAAAGTTGCACACATGTGCAATAACACTACTTATTGTGACAGCAGGAACAGTGTGTACAGTGTACTTTTTCCTTCCTTTTTATCTATTTTAAAGACATAAGCTTAGTCAACCCTCCTAATTGTAGGTACCTAACTCAGCCAGCTTTTCCTTGCCTTCAGAACAGCAAACTGGATCTGCTTCTATACAGTGAAATCTCAGTGAGAGTCACTTACTGAAACAGCAGTGAACATTAACTTTTGCTGCCTCTGATGCTTACACATCTATTGCTGCTATAAGAATTTTCCTCACTTCAAAGTTTCAGTTTCCTTTGTTTTGTCACTGGAGTTGCTCATTCTGCATGACAAAAGCCAGATACTTATCTAAGTAATCAGAACTTGCATTAGCAGCCTACAAGCAGCAGACATACTTGGAATGATAAAATCTTTTATATCATGAAGGTGGAGAAAAAGTCCTTGTTCTCCATAGGAATTTGTGATCAGACAACATTTAATGCCTGGAGTTCATGGGAATGAGTTCTGGGCCTTTGACAATATTTGTGTGGCAACTTGACCAACAGGGTTTTTAAGTTAACTAGAAAGACGAATTCAAAGGTGTATTCTGAGCCCCTCTGTGAGCTCCACTGAGAAGAAACACGACATTTGCACTTTGTTACATACCTTTATTACTGTCTCAGGCAAAAGTGCACAGCTCTACACCATGTGTTTTGCTGAAGAAATAAAAGGAGCAGAAAACTTCTGGAACAAAATTTATTAGACTGTGAAAGGCATGGTGAGTACAGACACATCACTTTGCTCTTACCTTTTACCCTGCTGAAACATCTTTCCTTGAATGTTTGACTTCTGTGGTTTGGGGAAAATACAGCATGAGGAGGAGAATATTGAAGAGAGAAAAAATATTTCCAGAATTCTTTCTCAAATCCAAATATTCCATTTATTTTCATAATAAAAAAATGAAGTCTTAAATATAGGTCATGTCCATATTGCAAGCCCATTAATCATTAAAAACCAATTGTGAAATATTCATGCAATACTACCATGAAGTGATGCTGGGTACTATTTCATGAACATCCAGTTCTGATTTAATCTGTGTTTTTTTTCACCTGTTCCCTCATAAATCTGTCAAATTCAATACTGTCCACCCTGCTTTTTTGTTATTTATAATTTTTATTACTGAAATGTCTGAATGTTTCAAACATGGTGCTCCCTGTTGTGCTAGGTGCAGTATACACAACTAGTAAATAACAGCCTGCTCACAAAGAGGTTATTAAAATTCGAACATTAGCATCCAGGAAGAGCTTTCCTGAAACTATGGAAACAACAGAAGAAATTATAGGTTTTGGGAAAAACAATAAAGGTAATACACAGTAATTAATATTGGATTTTCTCACAGGGTATTTATGTGGGACAAAAAAAGCACAAACTTTGACATTAATATATGCAATTACCAGGATTATACTTACGACATATGACCAAACAGCTGCAATCAGGATGTCTAATACTGGAATGAGAGCAGTCTATTGGTTGAAGCTGAAGAGAAGTAGGGACGACTGAAAACATAGTAGAGGACATTTTGAAGAGTTGTAGAAAAAGCAGTATTTTTTTTTTTATTTAAACAATTAGGGCACAAACTTCTATGCAACAGCAGCTGGGAGAGAAGAGTGAGAGTTATATGTGAGAAATACTGAGCAGACACCAAGATCCAAGGTGAAGAAGAGAGAGGAAGTGATCCAGACAGTAGAGCAGAGATTCCTCTGCAACCTGTGATGAAGACTGTGCCATGGAGATCCACAGTGAAGCAGATAACCACCCTGAAAGTGCAGCCCTTGGAAAGCCAGTGCTGGATTTGGATCCCAGCAGGAAACAGCAGCCTGCAGAAAGGCGTTTGCCAGGTTCAGGTTTTGCTGACAGGATCTGCTATGCCCTGGGGAATTCTGTTCCTAAAGGACTGCATCCTGAGGGAGGCACCCATGCTGGAACCTTTCTTGAGGAAAATACCCATGAAAAGTTCATGAAGAATCATATCCCACGGGTGAGACCCCATGCTGGAGTAGGCGAAGGACATGAGGAGAAAGAAGCAGCAAAGAGTTATGAACTGACTGCAAACCCCATTCCCCATCCTCCTGTATTGCTGGCAGGGAGGATATAGAGAATTTGGGGGTGAAGTTGAGCCCAGGAAGAAGGGAAGGGTGGGAGAAAGTTGTTTCTATATTTGTTCTTTTTTTCCCATTATCCTACTCAGTTATCAACTGTTAATAAATTGATTCCCTTAAACTGGGTCTGTTATGCCTGTTATGGTATTTGGAGGGTGATCTCTCTGTCCTTATCTCAACCCACAAGATTTTCATTGTATTTCCACACATCCTATTCAGAAGGGGACTAGTAGAGCAGCTTGGTGGGCAACTGATGGCCAGCCACAGTCAACCACAACATCTAGAGTTAATCCTAAACTAGGTAACTAGCAACCTTCATCAATCCTAGAATGAGCAATGCTAATCTTTTGTTGCAGTACTGCCTTTGGTTTGGTTATTGTAGACCATCTGATCAGAAAATAACCTGACTTCACTGACTCACACATGCCATTTTTCATCTGGAGTGTTGTAACTCCCTATATGTACACATAACATCTTTAACACCTAGGGAATTCCAACCAGTGTAAAATACTCCAGCACCTTTTCTCCTCAGCATAAGCTATCACAAACATTATCAAGTTTACCCTTTCTGTGTTGTTTCGTCCCTTCACAGATTATCAAATCAATTCAAGGTCTTTGTTCTTATCATAAGAGCTCTCCATGACCTGGCCAAGGCTATCTAACACAGCAAGCAAAATCTCCAAGATAAACACCATTTCTCTGGTACAGTGGAAATTCGTACAGTGAAGAGGATTATTTGTGTGGAAAACAGAATTTTACACTGGCTGATAAGACTGTGGAGTAAACTCTCTAGAAACTTCAAATTTCACCAGTCCCAGTGCCTTCCACACAAGTTATCATGTTACTTGTATAACCTAAACAGTTTTTGTATATTCAAAACATCTGCTTCTACATGAAAGCTGCTAGAGGATTGTCTTTGTGACTGAAGAATTTAAGGGAAAAGAGAAGGATGCGACAAACACTGTTATGGGCAGGTAATTTTCCGGTGAGGTTTAGACCTTTCATTTTAAATTTTGAGTTCCTGCATCTAATATTCCTGCAATATCTACAATATTTTGGCACTGAATGGTAAGATATATATGGTAGATATATATCTGTAACTGGCCTGATATTATACACTGTTAATGTTATTAATGTTTTCCAAAAGAGCTTCTACTTAGCTTTTATATATGTAAGATGAAAGTCGTATCCAAATCCATTGTATGACCTTTTCAGCTGGATATTAGACTGTAAACTTAGATTGACTCTAATGCTCTTGTGTTTTGAAGTTCAGAGTTCTGTGATGATCCCAATTAAGCCCCAAAGATACACACCTACATTTTCTCTGCAAACAGTGGAGAATTACATCCTAATAATGATTATTATAAAAGTTTTTTAAAAAATAAAAATCCCAAAGTATCAATTATTTTGAGCTTTTTTTGTATGTTCCACCACATATGTTGTAGAAAACCAGATCCTTTTAGTGGTAGGATAATCAAAATATAAGCAGAGTATATGGCTCAATGAAGTTATGAGAGGTGAAGTAGAATTTCAATTCTAAAAACAACTGGTAAAAAGTAGTTAACCAGACTGAAAGGCAATAATTCAACACAGGAGTTAAGCAGATATTTGATGTTTATTTTAATGGATTTGCACACAGTTTGCATTGTGATCCCGAGACAGCAAAAATGCTTAGGCATTTGCTTAGAGAATGTGTTTGCTTAAGATACAAATGTGTGCAACTAAATACCTTGATATTACATACTCAGAATTAAGCATGTGCTCAAATCTTTTTGCTGCAGATGAATGACCTAGTCTTTTTTAGAAGAGAACATAGGAGTTCTGCACACAAATGAAAACAAACAAATTTTAATACTCTGATACCACCAGTGAAATTATTGAAGAAATTTTAAATTCTAAACATTATGAGTTTGGCTGCCAGTAGTTTTAAGCATAGATTAGGATGTCAAATGTTTTGCACACATGAGTTGTATGTAAGCATTGATTATTGTATTAATAAAAGTATAATGTCTATGAAGATTCAGTGACTGTAGCACTGAAGAGCAGTTTTGTGACAAACTATTGCTAACTGAAATCATCTACTAACAGTATTGTATACTATGAACCTTTTTTAATGAATCCCAGATGGCTTATTTAATCTCACAAAGACAGTGAAGATTATTCTTGGCTTCTGGGAGACCTGTTATGAGATAATATATCTGAGGGATTTTATGGCCTCTTTCAATAATTCTACTGACAAGACCAGCTTGGGAGAATTAGTGGACAAATTCACTTTAAGAGATATTGTTGTTCTTGAGTGTTCTGTTTCTGTAGAAACCACTTCCTCAAATTTACTGCAGTAAATTTCTTATTTATAATCTGATTTATTTTCAAGCAATCTTGATAATGTTTTTCCTTAAATATTTTTCCATGGCTCGCCCTCAACCATAACCACTTTCAGCATAATCATAAGACAGTGTGCTACAGCAATTAACGTTTCACCTACTGTATGACAATTTAGCAGACTTTATAGTCCCTTAAAGAGCAATATTATAAAAATATATATAAACCATTTAAAAATATATAGGAAGTTTCAGAATGTAAATTGAAATAAAAAATACAATCTGCCATAGGTAATAGAGGCCAGCAAATGGACTGTTGGACAAGTATCTTCTTTTCCTTGACAAAATTAGTTTTCACTTTTCACTTTTCACTTTTCACTTTGATCAGAACCAATTTAGGGATAAAGTAGTGCAAAAAGTCGTGAGTCTCAGTTTGACTCATGCCTCCTTAGACCTTTTTTATGGGTCCTGGGGCACTATGAATTATGTCTAGGCATGCTATAGAGACAGAGAAGTCTTTAGCGATGACAGGCACTCTCCGTCAGAAAAACTTCATTTGGAGCATGAGCTATATTATCAAATGGTGTACAGGTGGCCTCTGCCATCTTCTGCTGTCTGTTCTTATCCTCTTCTATTCAGCAGGAGATACCTAAGGCAAACTGGGAAAAAGTTTCCAAAAGTGCCATGCTGTGCTTTCAGTAAGAGAAGAAATAAAGCTGTAGAAATGTGCTGTTCACAAAATATTTCACATCCTATTAAATTCTGGACCCAGCCCAGTTCACGTATTTTTTGAGTTGCTTGACCAAACACTTGGTTTAAAAGCAGATTCGTTCAATTTTAGTATGTCCTGGTTCTTGACACAGAGGCTACGGAGCTTGTTATTTGTATGAAGTTTCAGAAGTATTATTATTTCAGCTACCTTTTAATTTCTGTAGGTATGAGCCTATTTCCACTTTTAAGTTATTTTTATTTTATGGTAAATAGACCATAAATGCAGCATAAGGAAAAAATCAATATATACACTGTGAAAAGAAAGAAATTACTTTTCAGTGAAAAACGTTTAAACACTTGCGCCACCAGTTTTGAAAGATCAGTGATGAGAAACCGAGTTAAAATGGTTAAGCAATGCTCCATGGATACAGTGATGGTAGCAATACTCTACACAGTAAGGAGATCAGTATAACTGACTGGGGATCTGAAAGGGACACTGTAGAGAGTCATCAAGGTAGCTTGCATACAACCTGCAGAGAGCAAGTGCATGACTGACACAGTACGTATTTGAAAACAGTGAAGAAGTCAAAAGTTTGGTGGATGATGCTCACCTGTACATTTTCTTACAGAGAGTGAGAAAAAACCCCAAAGAAATTCTCTCTTTGACCTTAAGAGATTTTTTTTTTCTAAATGAAAAAGAATAAACTGATAGGTCTCAATAATCTAATAAATCTGTGTAAACATAATCTGCAGTAAGATACAGATGTTTATGCACAGCTGACATGGGAGAGGGTATTTGAATTTTTGTAGCTGTTGCTGTGCCAATTCTGCTCATCATTTCACAGTATGGTGATTTTCATAGTTAGCTGGGATAGTAGAATATACACTAACCTTAATTCATGGCAAATATTAAATTAAAAATGTAAAGGTTCCTTATGGAACAGAAAGCTTAGATAATAGAGCTGCTGCGATGCAGTTCTGAGTTGAGAAAGACCTTCCTTGTCTTTCATACACCTGGGTTATGAAAAGAAGTCTCATCAGGTCTAGATGGGAAATGAGCTGAATGTAAATGACAATGTCTGCTTTTTTAAGAAAGCTGCAGACATGTGCAAACTGACATTAGGAGAAGGATGCTCAGAAACATCTAGGAAGATACTTTGGGCTACAACCTCATAAAAAGCTAGGAAATAAAAAATACTAGCCAATTTTCTGGAAAGAAAAAAAGCCTTGAAATTATGAATAGTGATCCTCTTTCTATTTAGTTCATGCTAGCTTCAGGCTTTTATGACCTTTTGCAGTAGCACAAAAAACACATATCTGGCCATGTATTTATCACTTGCTCCCAAGCAACATGTAAACCAGCAGACAAACAGATAAGAAACTGATCACTGGAAATCAGGCAAAGAGTCAATCATTTTTTTTCTCTCTAGATGTAGGGGTGGAAAGGAAAATTTTGTAATGAAACTTAAGCAGGAAAAGGGCTACTTGCAGTCTCTCCCTGACTAGGTACCCTTTTCCTGCCTTGGCAAGCATGGATTACAGAGGAAGAATTACAGAGAAATATTTCTTCTAGTACTATTCCACATCAAGAATATCTTAATATGCAAACAGGTGTTGTGGGGTTTTTTACTGGGAATGAGGAAGTGGAGGAAGAGAATGAGAGAGTACTAACCCGGAAAGGATTAGGGGATTAAGATTTGTCAGAGATGCCCAAAACTAAATAATCTGATCCTATTCTTACCAAGAATTTGAATCTTCCCCCAGGTGAATGTCATGAGCATAGGCTGTCACTAGTTCTTGAGTTGAGAAGGAAGATATAGTCAGCATAATTGACAATTTAGTGGTCCATAGAGGTAAGAAAGTTTTAAATTACTTAAAAAAAAAAAAAAAAAAAAAAAAAAAAAAAAAAACGAACTAAAANAAAAAAAAAAAAAGAAATGTAGCTAATGACAAAACATTTTTATAAAATCTGAAATGTCTTGGTCTTCTAATAATTACTTTTTTCCTACTAAACTCAATCACTCCCTGAAAAAGAAACTTTCACCACAAACTGTTTCCACTTACGTGAGTCTTACTCTGTGTGGTCTTTCAGATCCTTTATTTATGTTTAAATCATTATCTTTCTTTATTTCTCTTCTCCTCTGTTTCCATGTCACTATATGGATTTTGTGCAAAATATTTTTTTGTTGTTGTTGAGTGTATTAGTGTTTCTTATTCCTCAGTCTTGTGCACTATCCTGAGGTGCTGTGTGCATTTCTATGTGCCTTTGTAAAAGCAAATGTCAACATTCTTCTCTGTCAAGGGAATTGTATTGCTGAGGACAGTAAATAAGTAAATACCGTACGATAAGAAAACAGATAAAGTAGACACAGAAATGATACTGTGCTCTTGTAGATATATATATAAGGTGGGCTTTCTTACAATGTTATATATGCACTTACAACTTTGGCCTTTACTTTACATCATGGCATTTACATTACTTGGTTTACATCAATACGACTCTTCACAGAGTCTTTTTTTTGCTCCTCCATTTCCATAGAAAAAAAGAAATAAGCAGTCAGTAAACAGACATAAGTTACATAAGTATAGATGTTGATTTTGCTAAAGTCAATCCCACTTAGTTTTCCAATAGAAGTTTGGCTGGAATCATGTCAGGGTACAGAGCAATGGCTGCATTTTCTCAGGCATGACATTGCACTCACCTGGGGCTGGGTTTTTGGCTAAAACCGTATTTACTTGTCCGGTATCAGAAGATAATCCTGAAAGACTGGGATTATCAGAAGATAATCCTGAAAGCATGGGCAACACGGGATAGGACACAGGACTATTGACAGGGCTTTTATACAGATGCAAGTAGCACTACCAAATACTTGTAATGCGAGTTAGGAACTATTTTGTTCTGCAAATTATTCCTGACACCAATTTATGGAGTCTTTAGGAGGAATGAACTGACTGTCATCAAACATACTGAATGTTGGCAGTAGAATAGCAGATACGTATTTACCAGAAGGGCTGATATTTTCCATGGGCAGTCAAGCATGAACCACAAAAACTTCACTGAGGTAATAGGTGTTGCTGCCAACTCAAGGTTCTCTGGGAATTTCTAATGGCTGGAACCATAATAATGTCCTAGCTAAATGGAGGAAGAAAGGTCCCAACTTCAGTCATATCTCAACTTAGAGGAATGTCAGAGTGATAAATAGTCACACAAAGCAAAACAGGGATGGTTTGGGAGGATTGTCCTTAACTGTCTTGCCCCATATTGCTTTTCACTGAGACTGTCGGGGTGAGAGTGGCTACACAGCACCAGGCATTATTAAGGCAGACTGAAAACCTGATTACCATGTCACAGATATAGCAGGCGATAGAAAATTGCATTATACTGAAAAGCAAAATGTAATTGAAACAGCAGAGCTGTATGGTGATGTTTGTTCATCAGATCATTTAGCTAACCTAAAGATGGATTTACGGACTGATGGCAGCAATGTCTTTGATAAGACTTACCTGTGCAATGTGCATTATGCTAGCAAAAGGATTCAGTGCAGGTGGATGGCCAAGGATGAGTTGCCAGAAGAAAAGGAGGGCGTAGACAGAAAAGGATTTGAAGGATTTGCAGATAGGCATGCTTGCAGATAAGAAAGTGCAGGGATACATATATACGCATCCATAGCTGTATCTATATTTATATATCTTTCACTGGAGTATGAAGTGCTTCAATAGTTGCCTCTATTTGACATAACAGGAAGGAGAAATCCCCTGCATCTTAACAAAAATACTCTTCTTTATTCATCATGATGTAAAAAATGGATCAAAAAACTTCAGAATTTCATAAATGAGGTTATATGGTAATGCAATAGATAAAGACAGGTGTAATTTCTGTTGATTCATATTTTTAATATAAATTACAGTTGCAGCCTGTCATGCCAACTGATTTCAATGGCTCTGTTTTGCTTTGAGCCTGAGGCCATAACAGTTTTGCTTCAGAGGAGCAGTGCCTCTGTCTGTCCAGCTGCTGGGTTTCATGGCATCTTATTGTTCATTTGTTCTTTCCCTTGTACTCAACTGTGGCTCCTTGGAGTCCCACATGGCACAGCTGCTTTCTGAGGCACAGAGCCTAGGAACTGGGAGAATTTGAAAAACCCAGATCTGGTCAACGGGAGGCAAGGTCGGCAGTAACAATCACTTACCAGGTTTTCTATTGCCTTGTTTATTTGCAGATGTCTGTGAGTGGAGATTGGCAGTGTCTCTCTACCAGAAATCATTGCACGACAATGTCTCCAACTTTGCTTTGTTCTGGTGTTTCAAGTAACACATCCGACTTGGTGTCTTTGTAATGAAAATAGAGTTCTATTTAATCATAAAATGTGATAAATACATATTAGCATATATTTCCCTAAAGGAAAGGAAATATGTACTATCAGATCATCAAAGATGGGCTCACTAGGCATGTGATTTGATATGCCTTAAGGCATCCATTTAGATGCTGTAAATTGTGTAAATGAAGATAATTATCACTGTAGTTAGCCAATGATAAGTAAGTAAAAGTTTATGCTGTTGTATGACAAGGGGTTTTAATTACTAATAAAAATAATTATCTATATTATCTTTATT